>APFE030607997.1:37270-74839 GCA_000404065.3 Pinus taeda | reverse complement strand
GCATAATTCATAATTTGCACTGGCTGCGCTACGGAATTGGGGATTTGTCCGAAACCATTGCTCACTCATATCACTTTTTTCTCCTATGAGTTCTGTGGGAATATGATATATGCATAGAAAAGCCTGTTTCGGCAAATTGATGGTGAAGTTTGTAATTCATCTGAGTTATGGCTACAGGCTTGCTTGCCTTCTAGTGAAAGTTTAAAGCTTGCTAACCAGGATAAAAATCCTCAATCAGTTCCACTGTCAATGACAGCTGAGGTTAATAGAAAGGTGGCTTTTGAAAGAAGGACTTCCACTAACATATAGGGAACAGATTGTACAATTTATTTTGTAAAATACAAGGTAGGCAAATTTTCCATTGGACAATTCATTTGTTGATCCTTATACTGGTGCAAATGCTTATATGCCTGGACAGCCATCTTCATTTATGTCAGATCCCCCTGAAAAGTATAACTTCAAGCATATTTCAAAAGAGGGGAATGCTTTATTTCGACACAACACAGTTTGATGGTGTTCTTCGAAAGATTTCAGAATTCAATAATGCAATGACACCAGATGAGGGACAGCGACCGCTTTCACTAAATGATGCAGAATCAATGCGACTTAATGTCATTGTGGCAATATTAAAGGACACTTCTCATTATCACACTAATGCTTTTGCTGACACTAATATGAATATTATAATCAAGATGCTTACTTCATAGCCCATTCAAATGTTATTTCCAGTGTTTGACATTATAAAAATGATGATTTATCATTCGCATGGAGTAGCTGCACTTGGCAAAAGTATGGGGAACTAACCGACTCCGTTATCATTAGAGACCGTCTCTCGGGCCAGCCTCGGGGATTTGGGTTTGTGACTTATGCTGCCACGTCTGTTGTGGATAAGGTTGAAGTCGACTTGGCACTTTCAGCCCATGCAAATGTACGTTAGCGGTTTGAAACAAAGAAAAAATAAGCAAGCAAATAGGAAAAGACAATAGCGGCACATGCAAAGGCTTTTAAAGACTGCAGAGAAAAAGACGCATTCGTTTCTTCATAAATGTGCTAGGGTACAGTTTTGAAAAGACCCAAGACGTGGTAAATGACACAACAACCCCAAATCCAATAGAAAATCCACAAAGACAAGCTTTTCATCTTCAGATTTTATCAGTAAATAAGGAGGCCGAATTGTTTGTTCACTCAGGCTCAAAAAGGCTGAATTCCAAGCCTATCGCAGAGGTCAAAGTTAGCCAAACTAAGGGAGGCCGAGTTGATTGTTACTTCAGATTTAAGAGGGCAGAGTGGCACTCCTATATCTGAGGTCGAAGTGATTCCAGGTAGCTGAGGCTGAGTTATACCAGAGTGATTGTGCCAATTTTAGAGAGTCTGAGCTGGGTCTTACATTCGCTCGGCTTATTAATCCCAATCAGTTCCAGAATTCTTGCACAAGTGACAAGCCTGAATTCTTCAGAAATACACTTCCCTTTGAAGCTTATTCATTGCTAATTGAAAGAGGGTCGAATTCTGAGGAGGACGAGATTGGCAATTCCAGGGATTTGACACATTTTTCTCCTTACGAACAGAGGGCCAATTTCAGTTGTATCCATAGATTGAGTTCCTTGGAGATTGGTCCATATATGGGCTGTGAGTTTCCAATTGTCTCCATCTTCAAACAGTGGATCAAAGTCACCAATTTTGGAGCAGATTCCTGAGGACGAATATTTGCTGCATTGGCTGAAACTTGTTTCTTGGCATAGCAATCTTTTCCTGAAGTAGAATGAAGGGCTGTATTCTATCCCATCATCTCTCATTGCCATTGAAAATAAGCTCATGCAAGTTTCAGTCTGAGGGTTTCAAGTGAGATCCTCACACTAGTTTTGGTGGATCTCATTGCCACCCTAGCTAGTCTCTTCCCAATTTCGATGGACAACATTAGCACCCTAGTTAGGTCATTTTCTAGAATTCATTAAGAAGATCTAATCGAGTTGGTTGCAGGTATTCCTCAACTCATTTTGGTCTTTGCAGGATAGTGTGGATCATATTATTTTCAAGGGAGCTTGAAGTTTATCCTGTGAGAAGGCCGAGGCTCCAATCTCAAGCCAAAAAGGTGGTTTTGCTGTAAATTTTCTTGAAGAGGGACATAACAAGTATCATTTTTCGGATGGGATTGGGAATCTGAAGGCCTTCTGGTCATTGAGAGCAGAAAAATTACTGGGAGGGGTCTCCTTGACTGCCCGTAGCAGTTTGCCTGTGAGAGAACATGAAATCGTTCATGTCCGATGGGGTCTAAAGCTGCCATCTGATTTGTTTGAGAAGCTGGAAACTGGAGTTTGGTCTGGGTTTATCTTATCTAAACTGCCTTGTCTCTTCTTGGACAAAGTCAGTATAGAGAATGTTGGCAGAGGCAGATTTTATGGTTTAATTGATTCCACCGATTTTTATATACAAGATATTTTCCAGCAGTGGAATTAACTAAGGTTAAAGGCGTCTCAGTTCTTGTGCACAGGTATAATTCTTAGCAGGTAAATGCACATTGCAAACACAACAAGACAAGTGTGATGCAGGTGTAGATTTTTGTGACACTGGACAGGTATGATCATACTAAGACCTCGGGTTAAAAAAGAAAATTGTTTTAAATAAAACAGTAGTTTCGTAGCACGCTACAAAACTGCTGTAGATGATGTTTTTTTTAAAAAACGCAGACAGACAGTGGATATTATGAGCGGGAATTTTAAAGAGAGATAACTGTCCATCAGAAAAGCATCCAGATCATAAGGCATATGGTGTTATGCGTGGTTATTAAAGGTATTAAATAGCTTGAAGCATGTTCTTTTGGAAATAAAGACTGATGGAAGGCAGGGACCGTGAAAACAGGGCACACATCTTCACCAACTAATGAGTCATCTGCACAGCTAGAATACAAGGCAGCTCGTTCAGTGAATGCCTTTCCAATATATTTCAGCCACTACAGAAATGGTACAGGTGTCAAAGCTCAAGAAGGCATCATGCACACGAGGAGATAGAATTAGAGTTTCAATAGGATTAGGACTCTATGTATTTATAGCACAATACCTTTGTATTTAATAAGTTGGTTTAGATATAGATAAAGCAATTAATGATAGATTTCCGAGCCCCCCTCATGCTGGAGGAGGAGACTCAAGGTAGTTTAGTTTTGTTTTCCTATATATAGGAAAAACTCTGATGTAAAAAAGGGTTGGAGATTTTTATAAAAACAGAGTTTTCATATTGGCTTGTGTAAAGGACTTTGACAGTAATAGAAAGGATACTTTTTCTTCCCAAGATTCATCTTGTGTTTCAAATGCTCAAAGTATATGTGGTTTGGTCTTTATTCATCTTGTTTTACAGTTCATTAAACATACAATCACTCTGAATTCACCTAGTGCTCAGACTTCCTGTGTATGTTTTTTGAATTGAGGTTCTTCTTGAGAAATGTTCTGAGTGTTGAGACATTATATGCCTTGGCTTCCATGATTGAGTAGCTACTTGTTTACTGCATAAGTGTATGACTCCATGAGCCCAATGGGTGAAGCCTAATTTTGTTGTTCCAACCAGCTTAAACTTCATTTACTGTTTAAAGAGTTAGCCATCTTTTCTTGCCCTTAATGCATATCAAAAATCTGTGAGAGAGCCCTCTCTGACTAAGGAGGCTAAACCTTAGTCTAAAGCATGGTTTGAAATAGTTTCATGAAATATTGCTAGGTAGCAGCCCTTAGTACTGGTTTTGTGATAACAAGCTCAATCCCTTAGCACAAGGATGTGAAAATGTATATATTTTATGAGTTTCATAGTGTAGGGGTTGGATTCTGGCAGCAAAGAAGCATTTGGACTGTGTAAAGTTTTATTAAATATCATAATAAAGCAGTTTTTGCCCTTTGGATCTGGGATTCATCACGGTGCTGATGTTTAGTATGTTTTTCCTGTAATTCATTTACACATTATGTTTTTTCTGCCTTGTTACAGCATTATCTAAGTGATATGTTAGGAATTCATCCATAATGATGCTCCTTTCATGATGATTTTGTTGTTAGTTGTAATGGTTGTCTTAGCAGAATTCATCCTTGGCTAGATGCTCTGTTGAGCAACCTCGTGATTCTCTTTCATCTAAAGTTGATGTTTCAGATTCATCCTTTGTCTGATGCCTGCAGGGCAGCATGCCTTCTCTCCTATACTTCTCACATCTACAATCTTCACTTGGCTAAACATGGCACTTAATTTGCCCCAGGTTTGCTGGTAGAAATTGGCATCAATTCCATAGTCCAAATCATCCTTTCTCTTGTTGTTTTGACCCAAAACAAATCAAATAAAACTCCTTTGCACCTATACCTAGCCTAAGATCAGTAATCAAATCAGTCATCTCAGGTCTTTAGTGACCATAATCCACTGATATTGACTCAGAGAGAGCCCTCTCCTGTCCTGGTAGGGCTAGCTACCCGGTTGAGCGTGGTTTGATGTTGGCCCTGGATCCTACCTTTTCAGCCTGAGGTAAATCTAGGCTCTAACAGGTGAGATGTTTTAAGACTAGTGAGAGGCTAGGAAGAGCAAGTGATTACCATGGATCCTTCCCAAACTGTAGAAAACATATAATGGTGAATATTTCCCGAAAGCAAAGCAGTGATGTAATGAAATTTGCCTATCAACTTGAAAACATTCACTTAGAAACAATGAAATGATTAATTAAGTACACAAATTGCATTAACATATTATCACAAGAGAAGAAACTGAACTAAACTCCATACCACATGGATCCCAAAGAAATAGTTGCAATTTTTATTAATCTCCTGCTAAATTGCTACAAAATGATGTACAATCAAGGCATAAGCATCCAGCTGAGTCGAACCCTTTACAATGAGAAAGAAGAAGAAGATATAGGCATTGTTTCAACCTCCTCCCATCCTCATGGGTCGAATCCCTAAGATGAGGAGCTAATCTAACCAACACTGAACAAGAAACTAGAATCTAGGCATCCTAACAACTTGCCTCTAAAAGTGAGGAAACTGATTCATTTATGCTCAAAATGACTTTTAAGCTAATGAATCTACCCTCTACTACTAATTATCCATCATATTTACAACACAAGTCATAATTTATAGTAGTAAAACATCCTCCATGAGAAAAAATCCACGAACATAATCAAAACATAGTAAAATGGCCATCATGTGCAAATTTGTCCTACACGCAGTGCCACTTTCAGGTCCCTTTTGGAGGCCTTCCTAGTATCCAAATTGAGCTCATGATAGCTCATTGAAAATATCTTCAAGTCTACTTTCCAAAAGACCTTGAATTTCCTCATTTGAAACTCATTTTACCACTCAAAAGTTGATTCTCCCAAGACTGCTTTTGTGTGTCCAAAAAGCGGCAGAAACGTCATTTTTAGTGTGTTTTTTGACTTTTTGTTGGACACGTTCTACCCCAAAAACTTAGAAAATCCATAGGTGCATGTACCCATCACTATGAATCCAAAAATGCAAGACATTTTTCCATTGGGTGCCCCTAGGAAAACTAGCACTGCGCGTTGAGCCAGATTTTCTGTGTGTGCAATTTCCAAAATTTGCAAAAAGAAAAATCTCCTCCAAACCTGACCAAAATTGCTGAGCAAAACCACCATAAAGCATCTTGATTAGCCAAGGAACCTTCAGCAGGAAACCTAAGCCTAACCTCCTCTTTTTTCCCTTTAGAGCCCGCCTTAGCCTAGCTTTCATATGTTTGACCCTCATATTGCAAATTTTGCTTTGGGTCCTGTAGTGGTAAGCCATGTGCCTGATCATCTGGTTGTCCCTATTGGCCTTCTACAACAGCTTCTCTAGGTGAAAATTGACTCTTTCAAGCCAAACCTCTCTATCATCCTCAATTTCCTTCTCAATAGGAGTCAAAGTGACCGGTGCCTCCTTGTCACCTTGTCATTTTATCTTGAGAAGTTCCAGCTCCATGAGGACCTGCTTGTCACTCAACTGCTTATTCTCTTGTTCTAGATATGCGATGACATATTTGGCTCTCTCCAAATTGTCCATAATGCTTGGAATTGAGCCTCCTTTTCCTATATGATTATGTCCTTTATTGTTTCTTCATCTTGAGCCTCTAAGTCAATTGTTTCCATGCCATGATGAGTATAATACTACTCTGGCTCATCATGCTCAGTCAAATCAAAGTCTCTTTCCTCCTCATCATCAAGATCTTCCACCTACATCTTTTCTTTCTCTTTGTGCAGATGTTGCACCTGTTCCTATTGTGTTGATGAAGAAGGCAAAGCCCCTTCCACTTCATGTGGAGAAAGCACTTGCTTATCAGCTGCAAACAATCTCCTTGTGCCCCTCTGATATGTCATTTAGGTCCTAGGCACCTCACTAGCTCTAGTCTCTTTGGCCTTCTCATCTGTCTTCACCTGAGCACTACTAGAAGGTCCTCCTGATTCTTGAGACACTAGTGGAAGAATTTGAGGACCCCTGAAGATGTCATGAGCAATAAATGTCTCCAAAGAGATGTCGAGGAGGCTAAGATGATGAAGCACAATCATCTTGATTAGGGAATAATGATAAAGACTACTCATCTGCTAAGGGTATGGATTTTTCTGCACAAAATGGGCCATCTTCTCAATATTCCTGAACAAGAAATAAGGGAGGTTTAACATCCTCACCCTGGTAAAATGCATGAGAAGCCTGATGTGAAAGGTGTACAGTCTGGAAAATCTGCCGTCACAAGTGAAATATTTCATGATGATTTTAATAATGGGGGCATACTTGTCTTCAACAAATCTCAAAGGAAAAAGTATTTTCACCTTATTTCTGTCCCTGGGTTTGATGGACGGCTCATAATAGTGTTCATTCAGGTGTTGTGCCTTGTACCACTTCACCCCTACATTCGGAATCATGGTTGCATCCATAATAATGGAAGGTGAAAATATAAATGTCACCCAAGAAAGAGTCACCTTGTTGTCCCAAATATTTGCTACAAAAAGCCTGGTGAGCTCAAGATGGTGTTGAACTCTATCTACCTACTCATAGAACTTAGAGAGCCCTAGATGTCTAAAACAAGTGACAGCCAATTGAGAGGCCTACAATTCTCTGAGGTTTGATGGCTCTTCCTTGATAATTCTACCTTCCTTTTGTGCTTTTCTTTGATGTCGAGGTTTATCTGTCGAACTGTCATTGCCAGTGTTTTCCTCCTCCTCATAGTCTCTGTCTTCTCTATCCATGTTTGTAAAGTTTGAGGCTGTGCACTCCTAGAAAAGGAATGAAGGGAGTGAGTAAGAGTGATTTAGGAGTGAGGGAATGGGAGATGACCTTGTGAGGTATTTTGGTGGGCTAGAAAATGAAGGGTAGGGTATGAATCATGAAAATGAGGGAGAGGGGCTTGGGTCCTTTTTTGAAATATAACTTGTGGCATGAAGGATGAGGGGGTATAGAATGTTATGGAGTGATATAGGGGAGAGTTTTAGGGCTTTAATAATAGATGGTGGGAGAAATGAAGGGGATTAGGGTTTCTAAGGTGTAATTGAGGACCTTCAAACACTTCAATTGCAAATCAATGATGAGTTATAGTGAGGTCACTTACTTGTTTGAGGGATGAGAGGGTGATTTTGGAAGTTTATATGAAGTTGGAGGATTTTTTGGTCCTTGTTTCTCAATGCGTAGCACCTGCTACAAACACGCAGCGCCTGCTACAAGAATGCAATGCAGTGTTATTTTGCACTGCCAAAAATGCCCTACGCACAGAGCTGAACTTGTACGCGCAGCGCCACCTCCTAAACATGCAACAACACCTCCAATGCCTAAAGCACAAAGCGCCAAACTCTAGAAGCGCAACACCACTTCTCCTTGGCCCAAAACTCACTCAACCTCTCCTCTTTTCTTCACTTTTTGACTCCTTCTTTGCCAAATGAGAATGATGAACTTGAAAATGAAATGTGACTCCTTATATAGGAGTAGATTTTGATTTTTCACTAGAAAAACCAACTTTCTAATGTTTCTTAACCTTTTTCAAATCTCCATTTTTAGTGCCTTTTCTTCTTTGTTCCTTTTCAGGTGGACGATGCTCAATTTGAACTGATTTTTGCAATGTTTCTTTGTATTGTAGCAAGGAGAGATGCATTGGTGCAGTCGGGATCATTTATTACATAAAGTGACTTAAAATTACATAAGAAATACAAATTAACTCAAAATACTCTATTTTCACCTAAAAAACATGTATTTTGAGGTGAAAATTACATTAGTTAAAAAGATAATTATATAGTGACTATGACTTACTAGCCATCATGCTTGATTTATTTATCATCCTCATACCCTTGCTGCATTTTATTTATACCTTTAAATCATTCCCTTGACCTTAGAAATGAAACATTAAGACCTAATGAAAACATGCACTATGACCTAATGAAAACATGATTGCATTTTGACCATGAAACCATGACTAAAGACAACCTGAAGATGGGTCAGCAAGTATACTTTATGATGTTGAAATTAGATTTTCTAAAGAAAGACAAACATTAGTGGATCAATTTTACATGACCTAATTAAATGATGTAAAAATTTTAGTATGGGACCCCTAAAATGAAAATGCAAAGAGAAAATTTGATCCCTCATGGAAGTATGCAAGTACTGACACTAACAGCGGGAAGAGAAGTGGAGGGAAGGGAGCAAATCAACTCAACGAAGACCAAGGATTTATTATATTTGGTAGTAGTGAACACCAAATCAAATTCTTGGAGTATGACAATCCACTTCAAATACTTTCCCCCGAGCAGCTGAAAAGTCAGGATGTAGGTCATGGGGTTACATTCCGAAATCACAGTGGTAGTGCGAAGTAGAATGTAATGCCAAAGCCAACTTTTTGAAATGACAGCCAAAGCCAACTTTTTGAAATGACAGCCAAAGCCAACTTTTTGAAATGAGCATAATGTGTTTTGTTGTGGAGGAGGTTGCAACTGAGGTAATAAATAAAATGTTCATTGCCTTCGTCATCGTCCTGTACCAGGACCATAGTAATGGTACTAGAGGCTTCAGCTAGATAAAGGAAGTAATTGTGATGATAGTTAGGGGGTGCACCAAAGGAGAATTGATGAGGACAACTTTTAGGTCATCAAAAGACTTTTGGGCAGCCTCATCCCAAACAAATGAGGTTCCTTGCTTGAGCGACCAGGTAAAACCTGAAGCTAGCTCAACATAGTTCGGTATGAAATGCTAGAGGAAATTTGCTTTTCACTGTAGACTATGGAGTTGATGCAATGAAGATGGAGGGGGTAAATTAACTATGGCCTTGAATTTAAGAGGATCAAGGCGAATGCCTTCTTTCGAAATGATAAAGCCAAGGAGTCGTCAGGATTTGAAGCATGACACATTTTTGTGGATTCAGTTGAATGTGGTAGTGTCTACAATGAAGAAATATTTGTCAGTGATGATCAAGGTGATCATGGTGTTTACTAGAATGAGCGGGGATATCATCCAAGGTTGAACAATGTTTTGAATGTCGTGGAACGCATAAGACATCACTCTCTGAAATGTGTCCCCAGCATTATTAAGGCCAAAAGGGAACTTTTTGTACACGAAGTTCCCCCATAGACAGATAAATGTTGTTTTATCTTGATCAGTCGGTGCAATGTTTATCTAGTTGTAACCAAAAAAAACATCGATAAAGGAAAATAATTCACTCCCACCACATGCATCAATGATTTGGACAATGAAGGGAGTGGGGTAATTATCCTTAGGACATGATTGAGATCATGGTAATCGACACAAGCGCCAATAATGCCTTGTTTCTTTGTCACCGGTACAATATTCAACACCCAATCTGTAGGAGGGATTGGATAAATAAATCCAACTTTCAGAAGTTTTTCAACTTCACCCTTATTGGCAATTGCTTTTCTAGGGTGCACTAGACGAAGTCGTTGGTGAACGGGCTTCACATGAGGATAAGTTGGAATCTTGTGCATGCCTATACTTGGGTCAATGTCGAGCATTTCTTCATATGACCACAGAAAACATCCCGAATTTCTTGGAAAAGATGAGTATATGCATGATCTCTTCTGGAGAACAAGTTACCCCGATATGGACATTCTCAATGATACCAGATTTGACAGAAATAAAAATTGGCATCATTTGGTTAATGTTACCCATGTTCCCTTCTAACTAAAATTCATGAGTCATGATCAGCGTCAGAAGTGGTAGGGACAAGAACTAAGAAGAGAACTCCTCGATACAAGTATACATGACTATCAGGCCAAGCAAGAATGAGGAATGATGATGAATGTCATTCCAAGGTACTTCCTCCGGAAACATTACTTCCATGATACTCTCACTAGAAATAAAATTCTCGACTAAGGGATTGGGAGATTCCAAAGAACTAAGCCATGGGGATTGAGAATACACATAGAGATATTTTCTCAAAACACATTGATCAGAGGATGCCGAAGGCGAAGCCGAAACAATTTCCACATAACCAATTTCAGCGAGACTTAATGGCATAACCTTGCCCCATGTATCAACAAGGTCTAGTGAAGGAATAACCCAAGGATCAGACTTGACTAAAATCATGTTAATAGAGGCAACATGAGGAGGTGGGAGTGGAAAAATTCCCATCAAGGAAGGATCTTTAAAGAGTCATGCCCCAACACTCTCATAAGGAGCACGGGTGTGCTTGACATATGGAACATTGCCATCTAAGGAGGAAGAGGCAAAGAAGGATAGTTGGTCGACTGTGACTATCTTCCCTTGATGGGGAAAATGAATCACATGGAAAAGGGATGAAGCTACAGCATGCATGGAATGGGTCCAACTTCATCCGAGTAAAATACTGTAGTTAAGATTAGCGTCAATGATCTCTACTTCAATGTGTATTTTCTTGCCCTCCAAAGTAATGGCAAGGTTGGGAACGACATCGCATGGTCACGAATCACATCCATCAAAATCTTCCAGAGTGTTAGGGGACTGGTTCAGAGTAGGAGAACCAATTGCCTTCCAACAAGAGACATACATGATGTAAGTAGAAGCACCTTCATTGATGATGTTCCTATGAATGGTTTTCTCATTTATGATCATCTGAATGAGAAAGATGATTTGATGAGGTAAACGCAGAACATAGTTTTCCAGGTAAAAACAAATGAGATTAGAGTCAGTTAGATCAATACCCCCAATAGCCAACAGTAACAATTTTTGCTGAGAAGGACAACTTTGTAGGACCTCGAGAGTAGACATAGCAGATGGTTCTTGAGCTAAATCTTCAACAATGTTATAATGTTGAGTGGCTCAAGTGATTGGATTGTACAAGCACTTTCATAGCACACCTCAAGAAGGTGATCGAATGGTGGAATCAAGATTAGGTCACTCTATATGGAGAGGACCAGAAATGGACGGGGTGGAAGAAGAAGGGGTACCTTATTTCTCTTTCCCTACTGTCGGGGTAGGAGTTTGATAATCTTTTGACCTGGTAGCCATTTTAATTGGCGTACTCATCATGAACACTTGTGAACCTGTGGAAATGGATGACTAAGGCTAGTCTACCATTTGGGTCTGCTGGGATGGAAAAGGCTCTTTCAGGACAAATGGGGTCCCTTTGAGCAAACGACTAACTTCGGATGTCTAGGACAATCCTTAGTATAGTGATCCTCCTCACAGATGAGGCAAGGATATTTGGGCTTCCATTGGGAAGCATCACCAACAAATGACTTAGGAGGACTCTGTTTCAAGGCATCAACTTTACCCTTTCCTTTTCCTTTCTTCCTACCTTTAAAGGATTTATCCACTGTGGTAGACTGGACAGCAAGAACCTTCGAAGTTTTGCCAGGGCCAAATGAATTGCGAGAGGAATCATTGGGAATAGTGTTGGAGACCAACTTCTATTTCGAAGAAGATTTTGCAAGGGTTTGAGTCACTGAACCAATTATTCCATCAACAGGAGGTGTAGTGGGAGACTTAGATGTCGTCAAATCATATGATGGTCTGGGTGCATTGGGTAACACATCATATAACATGTCGGATTGTGAATAGATAAGGTCTAGATACTGGGCACATGCGATGGCTTGTTCCTTAGTGATGCATCCACCCATAGCGATGTCCTCAATAATTTTGTTGATGAATGATTTGGTGAACCACTCAGTCAACAACTGATCAGCAATATCAAACTTAATCAGACGGCACCTACGTCTCCATTCATGGATGTGATCAAAGATGTCGGTTGCAATGTCTTACTTGACCGACGTTAGTAGATGTGTGTCAGTTTCATAGTGAACCGGCAGCTGGAAATGTGTGAGAAAGGCCATGGAGAGAGTGTTAAAATCATGATAGGTATTTCAAGGTAGCTCGATATACCATTTGGTTGCAGCACCTGTAAGAGTTTGTTCGAAAAGTCGAAGATGAATGGATTCATCAATGTAGGAATTCAAGGAGCACTAGAGGTGATATGTCACCACATAAGCTTCTGGATCCTCTTTCACTTTTCCTTCAAACTTCAGAGAATCGCTCGAAATCTTGGATGGAACAGGAGGCTAGTATGGAAAATGAAGAATTGGGTCATTCATGAGTCTAGACACGTCTGAAAATTCTAGTGTAGCCAAGATTGGAAACTGGGTATTGAAAGGCATTTGAGGTTGATAAGGGGACCGAACTGGTGGGGCCCATCCCTGCTGGTAAGGGTTTTGTCCCCATAGTGGAGGATCTTTTCCTTATGGCATTTGATTATGCTCCCACTATAGGTGATCATGCTTATAGGGAGGATTCTAACCTTGAAAGCCTTGAAATTGTCCGACCATAGGCTGTCGATAAGCAATGTATAGGTTAAACGGTTGTTGAGCCTGCTAGCCTTGGATATATGGATTTTTTACCTGATGTCCTTGAGCATAAGGGTTTTGGACTTGTTGCCCCTGGACGAAAGGGTTTTGGACCTGCTACCCTTGGACATAAGGATTTTTCACTTGCTGCCCTTGGACATAAGGATTTTCGACTTTTTTTCCTTAGACAAAAAGAGGCTCAATCTATTGCCCTTGGACATAAGGATTTTGCGCCTGTTGTTGTAGGACTTGACCCTGGACTTGCCCTTGCAAGGGTTGACCCTATTGATATGAGTATAAGGGTTTCTTCTACCTAGGTTGACCTTATTGCTACAAGGGCTGACCTTGCGGTTGTAAAGGTTGTTCCCGCAGTTGTAGAGGTTGACCTTGTGAAGGCATAGGATGGGAGGATTGTGACGCATACTACACTTGCAACTGCATGGTTTGTTGCAACTATTGCAAGGGTTTCCCCTACGGTTGTTGCATTTGTCCTTGTTGTGGCATCATCTTGCCTTGTTGCTGCATGGATGGCCCTTATTGCAACGAAGGTTTCCCTTGCTACTGCAGGAGCTATCCTTGCTACTACAAAGGTACTTGAATAGTTCCCGGAATGACACCTTGAAAGTTCTTGAACTGTATCTGGCCATACCCACCATGCATGATGGATAGACCAAGCGGAACATAAGGTCTAGGTTAAAGGATGTAGGGAATATTAACCATCTCTTGTGAACTATATGGAACATAAGGAGGTTGGTACTGAACCTAAGCCATATTAGGCTGTTGGTACTAGACGTTACTTGACCTAGACAGACCAACATGGTTTAGAATGGCACCCAAAGAGGGCTGGTTCATTCCTACCATGTGAGATTTTGAACCACTCACATTTTTTGTACCTAACATCATAGACACATTCAGACTTTGGGCCCCAAACAGTGGCACAGCTTGTCCACTCACTGGAGGGATTGAAGAATTGACAGAGACATGACTCGAGATCATTGATTGAACCAAACGAGTTACTTGGATCGACAAAACAAGAGGATTTGGAATGGTGGGTTGAACCGGGACTGAAGTAACTGTAGAAAGCAGTAGGCATGCCTGAAACCAACTGAGCTAAAGTCACGTAATTACACGGTAACTCAGGATGAACACTAGTCGAAATGCTTCCTGTGTAAGGGAAACCTTCAGGAGGGAAAGGATATTCTTGCTCCTCAACTATGCATGGAGTGGAAACCTCTGAGTGACTCGTAGAGGATACTAGGATTTCGCCTTTTGATTCCATGGGTGAAAACAGGCGACGACAAATGACCAAAGATGTTCGAGGGGGCAATTCCAAAGGAATACATGGCTGATCATATGGACTGTATGGACACTGAGGTGATATGACAATAAGATTGAACAAAGGATTTGGAGGATAAACTACCTGTCCAATCTGACCTTCAGAAGTCGACAGAGTCTCGAGAGTCTAGATAGGATTATCCAGAGATTCAGGCCAATGTTAGAAAGTGACCCAATATCTGAAGGGGGGGGATGAGATGACAAAGGTTGAATACTCAAAACAATTCCAAGCTCAACACCCTGGTCCTCAAGTGACTGTGTCAAGTTAGGAAAAGGCTCCTTAGACAATCATTTAGAGAGAGGAGAGGAAGAGGAACTGGGTGAACCAGTTGGTTCAGCCACGATGATTTTGTCTCAAATAACCATAAAAGAGAAATTAATTCCAAGGCTTTAAGATGTATTTAAAGGTATACTCATGATGTGGTCTAGAAAAATACTAACAGGGATGTTATATGATCATGGACAACAATTTTTTAAGACGCAAAAACAAATTGGTGCTCTTTCATGTTTTAAGAGTCGATAAAGAAGCAAAGGTGACTCTATCACTTTTGATTTAAAACGAACTCAAAAGGATAAGCACTCCAACGCTCTTTTATATTTAAGGAGTCAAAAAGATCAAAATGACTACTCAGGATGATCTACACAAAAAGGATTACCAAGTAGTCATGAACCCCATAATACCTCCCGGTGAACCGAGAAATACGGGCAGGTGATATCCCTGAATGTTGTGTTCTGTTAATAGAGGTTGTCATTGATGTCAATATAGTAGTGTTTGTGATGGAAAATTCTTTGATACATGAATTCCCATTTATGCCCATTGATCGTAATGCTCAAAGTGATGAAAGTTTGATATATGATGAAATGATGAGATCGAGGACCCAAGTGGATTGAACAGCATGAGGTCAATTGAACAGCAAATGATGTAGGAGGTCAATTGAACCAAAATTGAACAACAAATGATGAAGGAGAGTAATTTAACAACAAATGACGCATGAGGCCATTTGAACAACAATTGAACAACAAATGACGCAAGATGTCGATTGAACAACAATTGAACAACAAATGATGGAGGAGGTTAATTGAACATCAAATGACATAGGAGGTCAATTGAACATCAATTGAACAACAATTGATGCAGGAGGTCAATTGATCAGCAATTGAACAACAAATGATGTAGTAGATCTGTGAAGAAACAGGAGCAAGAAGCCAGAGAGTAAGATGAAGAGTTTATCGAAATCCATAAAAGAAGCAAGTGATTGGAGCAAGAGAAGCAGGTTATCGCATATGCCCAAGGGTAAGTGTTATTGAAAGAACAAAGAGAAACAATGATAATAGAGGAGTAAAGAATAAAACAACGGAGGAGCATAAATAGAGTTATCGAAGGTCACAGGAAGATAAGCCACAGGAGCAACAACTATCGGAAGAGTGGAAGAGTGAAGAGAAGTCACAGGAGCAACAATTATGGGAAGAGTGGGGGTAGGAAAGTATGGACTTCCTTGATCATGGCTGAAGTCCCACACTCAATCCTAGCCATCGATCTCATTATCAACCCTTAGATCATGGTCAACTGTGGGGGTTAAGGTTCTTTTTAATCCATGTTCCAGTCGAAGTCCCGCAAACCATCGATTGCGATAAGGCTGTGGACCTGACGGATCTATTAACCACTGTTTATTGAAATACCGCATCCACCACATCACGAGTCTTAAAGCCTTGTTGTTACATTGAAATCCTCTGATTGCGATATGTAATATGGAGAGTGTAATAAACCATGGGAACCCTTTTGACAGTATATAATATTGGTAGAAATCATATCGACAGTTCTATTTTATATCACCACTCAAAACCTCCGATTGCGATATGTAATACAGACCCGATAGTTTCATTACATACACCTTAATATGATATCGCGACAGCCACATCATAAGTCTCTTTAAAGCCTTGTCATGTTGAAACTCCCGATTGCAATTTGAGTTGTGAGCCCAATTTGTTTATGAAAACAATCCTAATGTAATATCACCTCTGCCTATTGGAACAATCAAAGGTGATGACATGGCATGCGGGACCTCCATATGGGTAATGTATCTCGAGCATCTATTACAGAGAAGAGGTAACAGTTCATGACTCATGAACTTGAAGGAACGGAGGAAGCCAGAAGGTCAAGTGAATGAAAGAAGAAGGCAAAAGGTCAAGAAGCCAAAAGTTTGGCAGATGATGAAGGTACAAAAGAAACCGAAGATCGAGTGAGAGAGAAGGAAGCAGAAGGACAGAAGTAAGTTGTAGGTCCAGTAGGACAGAAGGAAGCTGAAGGTCCAACAGGATAGGAGGAAGACGAAGGACGAAGCAATTCTGTTGATTGCATTAATCTTTGAAAGTCTTAGACCTATGATGAATAAATCAAGTACATAACGCAACCTTAAGAACAATTCTCTGAAGGGGAAAAATAAAGTTTCATCTGACATCGTTTGAAGGGAGTAGTAGCCAGCACCAGAATTGAATCGTTTGTGAGTTGGGTTCTAGGAAGTAAGAGATCGTGATAGCAAGCACAGTGAGAAGTAATCACGCTTGAAATAGTTACCACAACAGTAAATAACAGAGGCTTGAAAACAGAGAATTGATTTTGTGCATACATTGAAGCTTAGCACAGATATCTTATTGGAAAGCTTCAACAAATCTTGGAAACATTATTCGAGATCATGATGCCTATTTGAAATCATCATGAGCTAACTTTGAAGACCCTGTTAGGGAAATATGAAGAGTTGTGAAGACTCCTTCATATGAAGACAGATTGTCATTGGTGTAGCAGTGAAGGTGTAGATAGACAGAATTCAGTGAAGAAGATTTTGGGAGTAGAGAATAACTACCAAAAATATCTAGACAATATATAGGAGAGGGTCAGAGCCCTTGGGGTTGGTGCCTCATAATTGGAAGGATTGATGCCCTTGGAGTTGGTGCTCCTAAATCCAAGGTTGGTGCCTTGACAAGACAGGGTTGGTGCCCTAGAGGTTGGAGCCTCACAAAAAGTCCAAGTTGGTGCTTGGCAACTGGTTGGAGCCCTATATACATTGTACTTGATTTATTGTAAAGATTATATTAATAAAATAATTTATTCATGTTGTTCATTTTGTGTTCTAAATATAAATGATTTAACTGAAAAAAATAACAATTGAAAAGGAATATTGATTCACCCCCCCCCCTCCTCAGTATTTCCAACAATTGGTATCAGAGCCAGTACCTTCACTCAAAAGCCTAAAAACTTGAAGGTTGATCATTAGAACACAAATGGCAAAGCCAAGGAAGAAAGTCTTCAATCCTCCTAAAGATGTGTCTCACTCTACCACTGAAATAGAAGTCAATCAATTTGTGAAGGCTCCATGGTTTAATGAAACTTTCATATATGGGAAGCAATAATGAGGAACTTCTTAAAGACTCAAGGCATTGAAGTATGGGAATCAGTAATTATTAATAACATGATGAATGGAGAATCCAAGAGTACAATGCAAAAGCAATGAAGGAAATCTTGAATGGGCTACCAGATTCTATAAAGAACAATTTAGGAAAATGTTCATTAGCGAAGGGCATATGGGACAAACTTCATGATCTTCACTCAAAAGGAGCATTGACAATGATCTCTAGTCAAGAAAATGTTGGAAAACAAGAAGAAAATCTAGAGCCCATGAAGGAAGCTGAAGGTAAGATTGATGACATCAAGGCTAAAGAAGACCTAGAAAATGAAGAGAATGAAAAGGACTTTGTATAATATCTCCTCACTAAACTTATGGCTATCGTGGAAGAGATTATCAATTTGAAAAAAGAAAACAAGGAACTCAATAAGAAAGCACTAGCTGGTGAACAAGACCAAACAAGGAAGAAAGTTGGCCTTGTCAAGCTTCAAGTACAAGAAAGGGATGAAGAGCTTGCCAAGCTTAAGAAGGAATTTCATCAAAGCAAAAGAAAGCATCATGAAGAAGTCATATACATGACAAATCAATTGGATAAAGCAAAGAAACGGGAAGATACCTTGTCAAGTCAACTTGAACAAAGGCACGAGAGCTTGAACAAAATTGAAGAAGAGATTGGTCAGTACAAGGTAGAGGTCTCCTCTCTCAAATCTCAACTACAAGAAGGAAGAAAGTTAGCACAAGGAGCTGAGAAGACAATGGAAGCATTGGCAATCATAGAGGGACAAGTTGACGAAGCAGAAAAGGAGAGAAACAGTATCATATGTCAACTAAAAGCAAAGGATGGAGAAATCTTCAAATTAAAATCTAACATCAACCTTCTCAAGGCCGAAACATGTAAAGCTACAAGGATCAAGGAAGAAATGGAGAGTAGTCTAGCAAAGGAAAATGAAAAAATCTTCAAAATGAAATTAGATATGATCTCCCTTAAATTAGAATCAAATGAAGCAATACATATTAAGGAAGAGATTGAGAAACAACTTGCTAAGAAGAATAATGATTGCGAAAAATTGGAAAAAGAGATTGTCTCCCTCAGGAAAAAGGTTGAAAGGATGGAAAAAACATTGAAGAGATCTCAAGCCTTGAATTACATGTTCAGCCATCAAAGATGTCCATTTGATAAATCAGGTCTCAGGTATGTAGGTGAATACTCAAGCAAGAATGATAATGCTTCAAACAACAAGGATATGAGGAAGTCAGAAAGAAATGTTGATGCTCCCAGTTTCAGCAAAGGTAAAGATAAGAGTCAAGGCAATAATGAAGGAAGTCCTGTTTCAAGAAGAAATGCAAATGTTGTCAAGGATGCGAGAAGTAATAATTATCATCAAATGATCTCAAGGCAGAAAGGCTTCCGAAGTACATCAAGGAAATATCCATCTCCTAGGTACCAAAGTTTATTTCGTGGTTGTTGTTATTCTTGTACAAACTTTGGACACTTGGCAAAAGTTTGTAGGTCTTATAATGATCCCCATCAATCTCCAAGAAGAAATTTCGCAAGAAGAAGTCATGAATTATTATTCATGAACAACATAGAATGCTTCAAGTTTCATAACATTGGTCATATGGCACGTAATTGTAACTTGATTTGGGCACCTTCTCAAGCTAGAACCATGCCAGAAAAGAAAGTTACACAAGTATGGAGAAGAAAGAAAATACAATCTAAAAATCTCCTGAACCCTCCAGCGAACAACACATGTTGTTGACTTGATGAAGATATTCTTGATACTTCGAGTGTTTGATGATGGGATTCTGCCAAAAAGAGACCATGCATATAGTTGGGGGGAGCTTTTGATTCTTGATCATTATTGCAAAAGCTATTCATGAAAGGGTCCTTATGAAATCCTTGTTGAGCTAGATTAACAATCATCCTTTGATAAAGATCATTTCTCGGGAGCACTACATTGAAGAACATGAACTTGTAACCATTCTTTGGACTGTTTTTGAAGATGTTTTCCACTTGATCACTAAGCAGAAATTGGAGCAACAGAAAAGGCCATCCAATGCTAGAGAAATAGGGAAACTAACTATGTTGTTGGTATTACAGAAGTTGAATGTCTCAACTCAGGGATATAATGTGAGAACAGGTAAATCAAGGACAGTAATAGAGGCAACCTTCAAACAAACAAACATATATGGGAATGGAGCTTGAAGCAAGAGCAGTTGGAAGAATCTAGCATAATTGAAGCATTGCAAAAAGTTGTCAACCAGTAAAAGAATTTAAAAGACAGTCACAGATTGGATATCAAAATCTGCTAGTGGAGATAATTTGTAGATACTTTTACAAGAACACAAGGAAAAGATGGCTCATCAAAAGGACTATAGAAAGGAGAATGTTGTGCAGTTGAATATAGCTCAGTAACTTAACAAGAAGCACAAAGATACAAAGGAATCATTATTTGAAGAAAGATAGCGAGAATGACAATTTCAGTGGCATCTTCTCCTGATTCAGACTATAAATACTCCTTAATTCTGACTATGAAGACAACGAAATTTGGATTGTAGAAGCATAAAAACTCGGACTTGAACATTTGGTGTATGACTATTTGGAGCCTATTTGGAAGTATTGAAATGGAGCATCTTTAAGAATTGTTGAAAGCATTATGAAGAATTTCTTAGACATGAAGAGGGGATAATGTGCTAGTTGATGATGAGGCAGCAATCCTTCTATCTTGAGTAAAAATAAGAGCACCACGATAGGGGGAGTAAAATACCCATAAAAATATACTATTCATAAAGAATAGAAGCAGTTCGACAAGGGGAAGTCCTTGTGAACTCCTTTGCCATGATGTCAAATGGGGAGAGAAGAAGAATATCACCATCAATGATAAAGGGGGAGATTGTTAATATAGGTTGTCACAGATGTCAATATAGTAGTGTTTGTGATGGCAAATTATTTGATAAATGACTGCCCATTGATGCCCATTGGTCATAATGCTCATAGTGATGAAAGTTTGATATATGATGATATGATGAGATGGAGGACCCAAGTGGATTGAACAGCAGGAGGTCAATTGAACAAAAAGTGATGCAGGAGGTCAATTGAACAGCGATTGAACAACAAATGATGTAGTAGGTCAATTAAACAACAAATGACGCAGGATGACGATTGAACAACAAATGAAGTAGGAGGTCAATTGAATAGTAAATGACGCAGGAGGTTGGTTGAACAACAAATGACGCAGGAGCTCAATTGAACAACAAATGACACAGGAGGTCGATTGAACATCAATTGAATAGCAATTGAACAACAATTGATGCAAGAGTTCAATTGATCAACAATCGAACAACAAATGGCGTAGTAGATCTATGAAGCAATAGGATCAAGAAGCCAAAGAGTAAGATGAAGATTTTATTGAAAGCCATCAAAGAAGCAAGTCATCGGAGCAAGAAAAGTAGGTTATCGCATATGCCCAAGGGTAAGTGTTATCGAAAAAACAAAGAGCAACAACGATAACAGAGGAGTAAAGAAGAAAATAGCAGAGGAGTATAAACAGAGTTATCGGATGTCACAGGAAGATAAGCCACATGAGCAACAACTATCAGAAGAGCAAAGGAGTGAAGAGAATTCATGGGAGCAACATCTATCGAAAGAGTGGGGGTAGGAAAGTATGGACTTCCTTGATTGTGGCTGAAGTCCCGCACTCAACCCTAGCCATCGTTCTCATAGTCAACCCTTAGATCACAATCAACTGTGGGGGTTAAGGCCATTTTTAATCCATGTGCTAGTTGAAGTCCCACAAACCGTCAATTTTGATAAGGTTGTGAACCCGACAGATTTATTAACAATTGTTTATTGAAATATCGCATCCACCGCATCACGAGTCTTGAAGCCTTGTTGTTACACTGAAATCCCCCGATTTCTATATGTAATACATAGGAAGTAATAAACCATGGGAACCCTTTCGATAGTATATAATATTGACAAAAATCATATTGGCAGTTCTATTTTATGCCACCATTCAAAACCTCCCATTGCGATATGTAATACAGACCTAATAGTTCCATTACATACGCCTTAGTATAATATCACATCAGCCACATCGCAAGTCTCTTTAAAGCCTTGTCATGTTGAAACTCCCAATTGTGATTTGAGATGTGGACCCAATCTATTTATGAAAACAATCCTAATGTAATATCACATCTGCCTATCGAAACGATCAAAGGTGATGATGTGGCATGTGGGACCTCCATATGGGTAACGTATCTCAGGCATCTATCACAGAGAAGAGGTAACAGTTCACAACTCGTGAACTTGAACGAACAGAGGAAGCCAGAAGGTCAAGCGAACGAAAGAAGAAGTTGAAAGGTCGAGAAGCCAAATGTCTAGCAAACGATGAAGGTACAAATGAAGCTGAAGATTGAGTGAAAGAGAAGGAAGCAAAAGGACAAAAGTAAGCTGTAGGTTCAGCAAGACATAACGAAGCCGAAGGTCCAACAAGACAGAAGGAAGTCGAAGGTCCAGGGGGAAAAAAGGAAGCTGAAGGTCCAGCAGGATAGGAGGAAGCTAAAGGATGAAGTAATTATGTTGATTGGGTTAATATTTGAAAGGCTCGGACCTGTGATGAATTAATCAAGTATGTAACGCAACCTAAAGAACAATTTTGTGAAGCGAAAAAATAAAGTTTGATCTAACATCCTTTGAATGGAGCAATAGCCAGCACCATCATTGAAGCATTTGGCAGTCTGGTTCTGGGAAGTAAGATATCTTGATAGCAAGAACAGTGAGAAGCAGTCACGCTTGAAACAGTTACCACAACAGTAAAGAATAGAGGCTTGAAAATAGAGAATTGCTTATGTGCATACATTGAAGCTTAGCGCAAATATCTTGTTGGAAATCTTCAACAAATCTTGGAAACATTATTGGAGATCATGATGCCTATTTGAAATCATCATGAGGTAAATCTGCAGATCCTGTTAGGGAAATATGAAGAGTTGTGAAGACTCCTTCATATGAAGACAGGATGTCATTGATGTAGCAGTGAAGGTGTAGATAGACAGAATTCAGTGAAGAAGATGTTGGGAGTAGAGAATAACTACCAAACATATCTAAACAATATATAATAGAGGATTGGAGCCCTTGGGTTTGGTGCATCATAATTGGAAGGATTGATGTCCTTGGATTTGGTGCTCCTAAATCCAATGTTGGTGCCTTGACAAGACAGGGCTGGTGCCCTGGAGGTTGGAGCTTCACAAAAAGTCCAAGTTGGTGCTTGGCAAATGGTTGGAGCCCTATATACATTGTACTTTATTTATTGTAAATATTATATTAATAAAATCATTTATTCTTGTTGTTCATTTTGTGTTCTAAATATAAATTATTTAACTGACAAAAATAATAATTGAAAAGGAATACTGATTCACCCCCCCCATCTTAGTATTTCCAATATGTTTGGTCTATCATGTTTACAAGGCAGCAGACTTAGCCTCATATGGATAAAGGATTGCAACCTAGTGGGGTCTCCCTTTATATACGCGATGGCACAGGGAGCACAACTCTGTACTAGTGTTGTCTAGTGCCGAAGCGAATGACAACTGCTAGGTTTAAAGACGATGGAACATGTCTCTAGCATAGACCTTCTAAATGTGATCGTTAGGTTTCAAATGCGCCTTAAGTTAATTGAATACGTTTTAGAGTTTATCTTGAAATTATGTCTCAGTTTTTAGGCCTTATCGATGTGACTCGAAAAAACACCTATATGTAGCTAAATGAGACAACCCCCTTTCAATTGATGAATTGTCTACACTAATGAGAGCAGAAAACACGCTCAAATGCAACAAAACAAGCAATCGAAATCAAAATGACCTTTTCACTATTTCACTTTTGAAAACAAAATGATGAAAAACTCTTTCCAATTCCTATCTTTCCTATCAAACGCACTTCAAGTAGTCCTTTCACTAGTAAAGAGAATTCATTTCTTTTCCAATGCAAATGATGATGCAACTCTAGTCTTCAATGATGCTAACTAATGTGGCATATTGATTCAACAAAATAGAATTATGTATTTTTCAATGAAGTGATGGAATGAATCTCTCACAAACACTTCACACTTCAATGAAACATTTCCAATACAGTCAATCACAAGAAAATGCAAAGCACAAAAGAGAATTCCTTTTAAACTAATGAAGCAAAGACTCAACCGAAAACAAGATGAGCAATGTGATCTATGCTCAAACAACAAACTAAACTTTTCAATCTTGTCAAATGGAAATCAAAGCAACAAAAGGTCAAACAAAATGGAAGGAGAAACTTTGACTATCGACTTGACTTGTTGAGCACGCAAACAAGTGAACAGGTGACAACCTAGATGCCCTAGGGTTATACACCATCCAAGAACTTAAGAAACCAAGTGAATAAAATGCAAATCAAACAAGCATACAAACCAAGCTAAAAGAGCTTTCCAGTCATGGAGAACACAGTCAAAACCAGATGAGAGACAGAAATTAGAAGAGCAAGACACACTGGCTATGATCTAGGGGAAACCCTAATCTTCACCTACAGGAATGACATGACTGCCTAACTGACAACAAGCACCAGAAGGGGGTCAGCGCGACTATTTTTGAGAAACTCGCGATGATTGGTGCGACTGTTAGAAAAATAAACATGTTGATTGAGGATTCAAGGAAAAAAATAAAAATTTTCAAAGGCTAAAACCATACTTTCCCTGTAAATTTCAAGCTCAGAGCAGTAAACCAGGAAAAGCAAAGAACACTAAAGGGAAATGGTGATACTATAAAAGTTCACACAAAACCATAAAATGACAAGAAATCAAATAGAAGGATTGGCTCCCCGATATGGTCGCCAATTTGTGGTGCAAGTAAATTCTCAATGCAGACACAAACAATTCCTCTAGCCTAAGAGAATGAGTCTAGCCACAAACAAACAATCTATGGAAAATGTCCTTAATCTAGAACCATTTAAGAGGGCTTACCTCTTAGAATGTGTTATAGAAATTTTTGGGCACTGCAACCGCAATCATAAATTTCCATAAACGAAGGGCTTCTAAGTCCCTAAAAGTGTTGCTTCACACCCTAAAGGAACAAGGCCAGCTGATTACATCATCTCCCAGAAGTTCTCCACAGAAAACTACTCAAAATTGGTCAAAATTGGACCATACAGAATTTCCAGTGCAGAGGGTGTGATGCATCTCACCTGCTCAATGTAAAGGGTGCGATGCATACTGGAAAGCCCTTCTATAGGGTGCGATGGGCGAGAATAAACAAATGGCAGAGACAGTTTGCAAGGTGGATGATCATGGAATCTTCCAGAAACTTCTCCTGTGACACTTGCCTCTCTGAATTCGCCCAGGTATGAGTAATAGATCATCAATCTCCAAGTGCAATCAAGAATTATCAGAGAGAGGACACTAATCAAAATCCCAGAAGCTGACGCACCCCCTACAATCATCTATATATGGATCCCTCATCACAGAGATCGAAAGGCTGGAATCTTGTATCTTGTAAGGAAGTCTTGTTGGTTTCCTGGTGCAACATCATAGTGTTGGGTGATCTAATCTTTTCATGAGGCAAAGAAGGGATTTCATGCTGAGAGGATGATGTCGGATCAGAACAATTGGTTGTAATCTCTTTGATATTCTTGATATTAATAAAGTTATTCAAGTTTTCCTCCACAGTCTTGAATGTTTGATGATATATACATTTGTGTGGTCAATATATATCTGGTCCTGTATTGCTTATGACTGTAGATCTCTGTTCTTCGAAAGTATTATGCTGCTTTGATCCCACAGGTGCTCTTTGAAGCTGGGTAGATGAAGGAGGAGCATCAAAGATCTGTCAGAAGAGAGAGGAACCCAGCAAGGAACCAAGCGCAAGACTGAGGTTGGTGTCCTTTGTTCCCCTCCTATCTACTTCTCATAAAGGAAAGCAAAAGTAGTTTTTGTTTGTTTGTTTCTAAGATAGCTACCTGTCTTAGTGGGACTAGCATCTCTGAGTGGACACTATATTTCCTGATAACAAAATGGAGACTCTGCTAGGGATCTAATAGATTGTTTTCTTATCTATATTAGTTTGTTTTATAAACTTACAGACGGAGCCTAAAGTCAAGCCAACTAGCCTTCAATGCTACTTCAGTCTATCTCTAGGTTTTGTTTATAAACTGAACAATCGATTTGCAAACATTCTAATTTCCCTAGTGGTGGCTCTAGTAACCTCATTAGATCAACCCCTATGATTTATATTTATTGAACATCACTTGCTCAGCCTAAATCCCTGAACTGAGCTACAAACTGTGACCAAAGAACAAGTTAAGGTCTCGCACTAGTACTATAGCACCCTCTCTTCAAGGAAGTATGTATGCATCATACCTCTCGTGTGCAGTAGGTGGGATGCATACTGGATTCCCTGTGTAACAGGTGTGATGGTCAGAAAAGGTTAATTTTGCCTTCAGACTTTGGTTTTTCTTCACTCTCTTCAGCTCTATTCACAAGTTTTGCTATTTGTGATCAGTATACCACTGTGGAAATCCTCTTCCTTTCCATCATTCTGCCTCCATTGTGCAAAGAACTGTGAATGTTTTTATGTATTGTGTGCCATTTTCAGTTCTCTTTTACAAAGAAGTAGCGTAATCGAACTGTCGTTTCTTGATTTGAAAGTGTCGCAAGTGCCGTTTTCAGTCGTAGAAAAGAATCCTATTGTTCTTGATGGTCGATTATACTATTAATCTTGTGTTTGATTTGAATTAGTAGTTTTTCAAGTGTCGAAAACAATTTTCAATTCGAAATCGCAGTGTCATCATTATCTTCCTTTTGTATTTTGAAGAAAAATTGTTAGTACTATTGCTTTGAAAAGATAATTCAAATTTGTACTTAGCATTCTTCTTGTCATTCACACATTAAGAAGGCTGAAAACAAATACATGAATGTGCATTTTCATTTAGACTACTTGTTGGTTTGATTTAGGATAGTGCATCTAGTGTGTGCTCTGTGCTCTATGTTGAAAGAATCTCATTTCTCTTTCCTTAGTAGCTAGGATTTTCATTGCAGAAAGAAGATTAAACAATTGTTTATCATCTTAGATTGCATTTTAGGAATTATATATCTACATCATGCGGTGAACCTGAAAGGCAAATTTCTTAAACAAGATCAACTGTAAAATAAGTTCAATGAACCTAAAAATGCTTTGGAACCTAACGCACAACATTTAGAAGTCTAGGCTAGAGACGTATTTCGGCATCGTAAAGCCTGGTAACTATCGCTCTCATTGCAGGTTGGGTGATTCCTCTTCTTTGAGACGACAAGTGCCAGTACGGACTTGTGCTCCCACGTACCATCGAGTATATATTGGGAGACCACAATACGCTATATCCTTTATCCTTAGGAAGCCGTGTTTGCCGCCCTATCGATCGCAATGCACTGAACACAGCATTCGAGAGGATTGACTATCGTACCGTAAAACGTATTCTGCAGTTTTGTGATTGGTTTGGTAATCCCTCTGTCTAGATTTCCAAAGTAGTCTCTTTCGTTCCGTTTCAAACTCCTTAAAGGAAAAGGTCCATCTGAGCACTTGTCACTTCAGGCTCATTAAAAATCGAAGGCGACTAGAGTCATCTTTTGTTTTTTCTCGACTCTTAAAAATTGAAAAAGCAAGTTGTGTCAAAGCATCTAAAATTCATTTATTTCAGAATCATTTTCCCCTTTATTTTGAGTTAATCGAGTAATCTGCAATCGTGGAAGAAAGTCAATCGAAACCTCGTCGTTCGCGGAGACTTACAAGTCAACCGTCGTTGAATCTAGAAACGAAACTATTCTGGACAAAGAGAACTCGTTCAACCAGATCGAAGTCCCCTAGTTTAGTTGGAACAAGTACTTCGACATCCTCAGAGACTTCGGTTACTCCGAACATTTCCAGTATCCCTTCCTCTACAGAAGAAATTCTGCAGCCACAAAAGGACATTACAACTGATCCTAGTGTGATGGTAAATGCTTCTATTCCTGAATCGACTCCATCTATAGCTGATTCGGAAGGTGTTATTCCCCAAAAAAAATTCGCTGCAGAACCTATACCTTCTCCGGCACTGGAAATATTTTACGGACCTGATGGTTTGCCTCTTCTGCCTGGATTGATTGCCATAGAAGAGATTGTGGAAGATCCTCCATCTAGCGCTCAATCGCAATTCAGAGCTGGGATCACCCTATATCCTTCTTCATCAGAAGTTATTCTACCGTCATCGGAAGTTCCTGAAGAATCGCCAAGGAATATTTTGGATAGACTAAATATGTCTGAACAACCATCGACATCTAGGGTTGTGTCATCCAACACAGCAGCAGTAGAACTTCCTGCTGCTACTCCGACAATGTTCGTCGGCGTACCATCTGTCCCAACTAGCTCTCAATCGCTGGATGGAGTCCATCCAAGGGCTATTTCGACAATGTTGTATGTTCCTGTTTGTTCGTTCGGAATAAAATCTGGAATCTCTTATGTTGAGTCTCAGCAAATTGATCCTTCATAGTGTCAATTTGGGCAATCTAGTCCCCAAAGGCAAATCATTCCTTTGAGCACTAGATTACCACCGTATGGAGGGCCGTATACCCTTTCATTATCTTCTTCGGGAGAACAACCATGCGAGAGTTCACAACAGAATTTAGGTTATGCTGGAATTACATCTAGCGGTTGGGTGCCAATCCTGCCTCAACAACGAAGAGTTGTATACTCAATGCAACAAACAAAGTTTATGTATGTCAAATATCCCCACTACGCCGGCTGTTGTGGCAGTGTCGCAAGTACAAGCATTACGTGTTGTATGCCAACCTCGGGTTTCTCAGGTCATAATGCAACAACCTCTTGTCCCTATGACGCGACCGCAATCATCGACTAGTGGAATGAACCAGGTTCAAACAGGGACCATTACCCCTCATCTTGGTCAAACAGTCAGTACTGGGAAACAACTCATGACTTCACAACCATGGCTGGTACAATACCAACAATCGCAATTCCAACAAGCTTACCAAGGATTTGAGCAACAAGTCTTTGCAAGTAATGGGCAATCGTATATTCAAAACGGTCAACATCAACCATATCATAATGGTCATGCCCATCAACCTTACCAAAGTTACCAGCATCAGATGCATTATGTTGGTATGCAAAGACCGACTGCTCAGGCAATCCCATCCTATCCTGGGTATGCTTCACCGAACCTAAATCAACAGTTGCCTTTCGTGGCAACTTTAGAGTTACCGGATCTAAATCGACTAACGAACGATCCAATTGCTTATGCCCCTTGGTGGCCGACGATTCCACATAAACTTCAATTAAATATTCCTAAATTTAATGGAAATCCGGGTGAAGACCTGTCAAATCATGTGATGACCTTTCATCTGTGGTGTTCATCCAACACTCTCAAAGATGATTCGATCAGGCTTCACCTTTTTCAGCAAACGTTAACTGGTCTGGTAGCGAAATGGTATATCAAATTGCCTAGAGCTTCGTTTGATAACTTTAGTACCCTAGCCACAACCATTTTAACCCATTTTCAGTTACCCATAAGGTATGAAATGGGAACAGAGCTTCTTACAAATTTCAAACAAATGACGACCACTCACATATCCGATCATATTCATGAGTGGCGACGTTGTCGTAGAATGGTAAAAACATATGTTCCTGACCAGCTGTTAGCTGAATGGTTTATTAAGTCAGTGTTAGTTTCTATTACAGAAGATGTGGAAAAGGGAGGAGTCGTCACTGAAGAGCAAGTCATTGCTCGTGTACAATATCTAGATTTGATCTATACTTAGTCTGGCATGCTCTATGATAAAATCCCTGATGCTCCTAGACCGAAATTTTCTGTTCTTCCCCCTCCTAAATCAAACAAAGACTCTCATGCCGACGATGGTGTGATAGGTACAACTAGCACGAAAACTGTAAAGGCTATGTAGAAGAAGGCCCATACGGTTTCAAGTAAAAATGCAAATGAGTAACTTCTCGCCTCAGAAGTAAATTCCGTGTCGACTCACAAAGGCAAAGAAACCAAGCAACCAAGAGGAAAGAAGAAAAAGAAAGGGAAGAAGAAGAAATAGGAAGAGTCGTCTCCTGAAAAACCTTCTGCAAACCCTTCTAGAGGTAGGAAACCAAATCATCCATGCTTTATATGTGATGAGGATCATTGGACATCAGATTTTCCATATAAAGCTGAGCTTAGAAAATTCGTAAAGAGTTCAAAAACCTCGGCAGTATTGACTGATCTATTTCCGAATCCAGGAACAAATCTGGTTGCTAGTGACAATGCTTCCCCATCCCAAGTGCTAATGTTGTCTATTTCGAAGCAGCAAAATGATGCTTCGATATTGACAAGGAATAAATATTACGGGAATCCACAGATGTCGAACAACAAGGATAATGATCAACCTAGTAGTTCAACAACAACTTCGACCAAAGTTGTGCCACCCATCACCCCTGAGCTAACGATAAAACTACCAAAGGGAGTAGTACACAAATCAACGTTTAATCCTCGTGCTAGAGTAGCATAGCATTATAATATAGTGGAGGATCTGGCCTAATCGTCGTCCGCTATGTCGACACTTGAGGTACTAAAAAACTACCCCTCCCAAAAGCAGGCTTTATTATCAGCAATAGGTGGGATTGACCCAACGGATTCCAATCTTGTGTCCTTTAATCACAAAGGATATGACCCTCAATTACCAGCTCAACTAGCTTTCCTTATTCAAGTGAAAGCCCTCAAAAAAATTGTTCATCGAACAATTATTGATGAGGGGGCATCCACATGTATTATGTCAATGAGTTGCTGGAAAACTTTAGGGTCTCCACTCTTGTCGAGAACGTCGACGAAATTAAAAGCATTTGATGGACGAACATATACCCCATATGGGATATTGAGTAACTTACAAGTGGAACTGGGGGGAAAAACAGTAGAAATTGATGTTGAAGTTATCGACGGAAACCTTGATTACAACATCCTACAGGGAAGGCCCTGGATATATTCCATGGCTGCCATTGTTTCGACCTACTTTAGGAAGATTTCATTTCCTTTCCGAGGAGGAATTATGATCATCGACCAACAAAAATTTCTCCCCAACAATTCACAAGTTACGGGAAGCATTTTGATGATCCACGGAAGCCCTCATTCACTTCAAAATATCGAAGTGGGCCTACTAAAAGACCCTACATTAATGGGGACTTTTGCCCTACTGCCTCCAATCAATTTGGCAAAAGTGGTCAAGGTGGGAACCTACAATATGATATCTTCTATTCAAAAGATGTCAGAAAACGATATTAACATGGATCATCTGTAGCTATTGCCTCTAAGCCCAATAGAAATATTATAGCAATCAATGTTTTCAGCATGGGAGGCAAACCAGAATCAATGCTCATTAAGCATTTGGATAGATAGGTCTAAGGAATATGGCACCCCTTCAGACCCTTGGTCGCAAGTACATTCTACAGAAGAAGGAATTGTTCAGTCAATGATAATTGACGGGGCACCATGGGAAGATTACCACCATCATTCCCATCTTCCAGGTTATAAGGAAGATAATTCCATTGACCTTGATCATCCCTCAGTTTTTGATTTTCTATCAAATACTGTAAATACAGTGGATTCCGAGCGAAATTTGTCCAATATTGAAGAGACTATTGCCATAAATATCTCGACCAAAACAGATATTGTAGAGAATATTCATGTCAGCAAATCTTGTTCTTCTTCAGAATTGGAAATATATAACGCTCTTTTTCGCGAGTTTAGAGATGTCTTTGCTTGGTCATATGATGAAATGTTAGGCATTGACTCGAGCATTGTTGAACACAAAATTAAGATGTATCCAGAAGTCAAACCGGTACGACAACGGCTCCGGCAGGTGTACCCCAAGAAAGTCGCTACCGTCAAGAGGGAAGTTGAAAAACTCCTCCATGCTAGTTTTATTTACATGGTTCCTCTAACTGATTGGGTATCGAATATTGTTCCTATAATGAAAAAACAAGGAACGATTAGAGTGTGCATCGATTATAGGGATGTAAATCAAGCTTGTCCAAAAGACAACTACCCTACACCCTTCATTGACCAGATAATTGATGAATGTGCTGGATGTGAAATATTTTCATTTATGGATGTAATTTCCGGGTATAATCAAATAAATATCCGCCCACAGGACCAGTCGAAGACTGCATTTATTTGTCTGTGGGGCACATTCGCATATTGCAAGCTACCCTTTGGTTTAAAGAATGCAAGGGCAACATTTCAGAGGGCAATGAATTCTGCCTTTCATGACATCAAGAACATCGTTCAACCATATCTCAACGATCTTCCGGCTCATTCACGAAAGCGGACCAATCATCCGCAGCATTTGAGAGTGATATTTCTGCATTGCCGACACTACAAGATACGACTCAATCCACACAAATGTGTGTTTTGTGTCAGTTCTGGTCGTTTGCTTGGCTTTGTGGTCTCAAAGGATTGGATTCGTCTTGACCCATGTAAGGTTCATGCAATCATTGATTTGCCTCCACCTTCAAATTTGCTTCAAATTCAGAAATTCCAAGGGAAAGCAAACTTTATGAGGAGGTTCATTCCAAATTATGCGAACTTGCTAAAGGTTATACTCGTCTGTTGAAAAAAGAAGTACCCTTCATTTGGGATCAGGACGCGCAAGCTTCCTTTGATGCTTTAAAGGAATCCCTAATAAAAGCATCATTAATGTATGCTCCTGATTATCAAAAAGACTTTAACCTGTATCTGGCTGCAACGGATACGACCATAGTGATGGTTTTAGTTCAAAAAGATGATCGAATTGAACATCCTATATATTATTTAAGCCAAAACTTAAATGATACGGAAATGAAGTACTCCTACGTTGAAAAGCTGGCCCTCGCAGTTGTTCAAGCGATACAGATATTTCAACACTATGTCCTCTTCAGAAAAACTACCATTTTGTCAGATTGCAACCCCATGACTTATATATTGTCGCGACAGTTGCTAGGAGGAAAATATTCAAAATGGATAGCAATCTTACAAGAGTTTGATCTGGAATTCAAAAAATCCAAATCAAAGAAAGCCTTGGTTTTCGCAGAGTTACTCTGTGATCTCCCATCGGCGTCTAACGATACAACATCAGAAGAAACAATCATAGATAAAAATTTGTTTTTGATATCTTCAAGCAATCCGTGGTATGGAGATATAATAATCTATCTCCAAACCCAAACATATAGGTCTAATACCTCACGCTCGGAACAACGACAGATTCGATACCAAGCAAATGACTACGTGATCTTCGGTGATACGCTTTACCATCGTGGTGTCAATACAGTTCTGCGGAGGTGCCTCACCCATGAGGAGGCTGAAAAAGTCCTGAATGATTGTCATTCAGGTGCGTGTGGGGGGCATCAATCTAGTTATGCTACGGCGCAAAATATTTTATGAGCAGGGTACTTCTAGTCAACAATGTTCAAAGACTTCATAACCGCAGTTAGAAGTTGCCATGCTTGCAAATCTTCGATAGAAAAACTAGTAGGCCACCCGCACCTCTACAACCAGTAGTTGTTGTTGGGCCATTTGCCAAATGGGGCATAGATTTCATGACATGTAACCCCACCTCGGCTAGGGGGCATGGGTATATCATAGTTGCAGTAGACTATTTTACCAAATGGACCGAGGCGATACCTACATTAAACAACAGTGGCGAAACGGCTGCCTTCTTCTTTTTCAATCATGTAGTCTCCAGATTCAGCGTTCCACAGGCCATAGTCACAAATCATGGATCGGATTTTCGCAATCACATGATGGTTGAGTTGGCTGCCAAATTAGGACTGTCCCACGACAGCTCTACTCCGTATTATCCGCAAGCTAACGGACAAGTTGAGGCAATCAACAATGTCCTAAAGTGCATGCTCCAAAGGATGATTGGAGTCCATAAATCGAGTTAGCACCTGATCCTATACTTGGCCTTGTGGGCATACCGGACATCAGTGAGGAATACGATCAGGTTTTCACCTTTTCAACTGGTGTATGTCTTGGAAGCAATCCTACCAATACAGTGTGAAATCTCGTCCCTCAAACTCGAGGTTGACCTCCTCCCCGAAACTTCAGAAGAGGAGACTCGTTTCTTGGAATTAATCCAATTGGATGAAACCCATCATAATGCTACTTCGGATAACGAAGCACATAAGAAACGAGTCAAAGCACAGTTCGACAAAAATGTCAAACCTCATGTCTTCTCAGAAGGTGACCTAGTCTTACTTTATGACCAGGAGTCCGATAAATTGGGAGCGGGTAAGTTTAAGTCTTTATGGATGGGTCCCTATATTGTTAAGCGTGTATTAGCAAAAGGAGCCTATGAGTTGGTGGATTATGATGGGATTCCACTGGCACAACCCCGCAACAGGTTGTACCTCAAGCGTTACTATGCTTAATTCAGTGTAGTAATCCCTATGCTTTTGTTACATTTTTATTTTTTCTAAGGGTAATTGTTTTGGTTAGGTAATCCACTTTTTTCATTTTTTGTAGATGTCGAACCTATTGGAATCATTTTTTTGATATGCTGACGGAGCGAGTTGTAGTTCGCGGAACTTATCTTCTGTGGCCTGGGCCATCTTCGATCCGAGCGGTGAGTTAGTGAGTTTCAGAGGAGTATGTATTGGTCGGTCGATGAACAATATCACTGAATATAGTGTGTTGATAGAACTCCTCTCTGATGCCATCACACATGGCATACGCCGACTTGTCGTCAGGCTAGACGCACAACTCATCATTCTAAAACTCACTGGTATCTACTCTATACGGAATCCAACTATCTATCGCATGTTCCTAAGGGTCAGGATTTTGGAAAGACAGTTCAATTTCATTCAATATCAACATATTTCCATAAATTTAAACACATTAACAGACTCATTGGAAAATTACGTGCTAGATAAGCATTTGCGACATTTATAAAAAGAAGCATTTCATCAATATTTGCAACAAGATCATGTAACTTAACCAAAATAAAGCTCCGAAAATCAAAAATATATATATAACTGTTTATGGTTTACACATAATGTTTTGCAACCAAGACAGAATCGGTCAAATGACCCAAAACTCAAAATTCTAGGGGGCAACCTAGTCTAATGATGCTGGTGATAACAAGTCACCGCCTATGCAATCATGCATAAAAGCCTAGTCCATTGACTCGACACACCAGTAGCATGTCGTTGCAACCTCAGAGGTAGCTCGTCAGTCCTCATGTCTGGAATACCAAGAGTGAGACCCTCGACTTGATTCTGTAATGCTGAAAGAGTCTCGGCCACATCAAGGTCGCAGAGGATAGCCCTCCCCACAACCTCTCCTGTTGGAATGGCAGCTGGTGCTCTCGAGCGTACTGCTAGTCGAACTGGTCCAATGTCTGCATGAGCACATGAGTTTGTTTATTCTTGATCAAAGAAAGCATAAGAACATTATGAAAACAACAAACAGAGATATGGTCAGAGAATTTACCTATAGCACCTCACTGCTCACCAGCCGGCAGCACCAAATCTGGGTCACCCGAGAAATCCATGCCAGCATATGGAAACTCGGCATAAACCATCTCCTGATGGTCGAACCACTCGAAGAAGGTATTAGAGAAAGAAATTTGGGACTGGTCAGCATGTCGGGCCATGAGGTCAACCCATCTCTCCATCCGTGGCTCAGTCAGTGGAGGTAAACCAAGTGAAATGTAATGCGGCTGCATTAGTGGGATCTTTTCCAAGGCGAAAGCGGTCAAAATAGAACCATAGAGAAAAGTCTTGGATCTTCTGCTTTTCACCTTGGTCAGTTGTTCTTTCATCATGAAGAGTACTACGTCACACCATTTGATCACCTTCAGTTGAAGGAATTCCAAGGCGTACTACGTATAAGACCTGTTAGCTATGTGAAGAGCCGCACTACCAACCAGTCTAGCAAAAGTAAATAGAATGGTCCTCAAGGGCCAGTCAATGACATCTCGGATGTTGATCTTGCCATCCGTACTTAGCTAAGATCCCTCTCTGCAGTACCGGCGAATGTACTCTCTCACGAATTTTCCCCCACGGGTAGAACCTAATAATGAGAGAGGGGCGTCATGCCTCGATAAACCAGTCAGAAAATAGATGTCCATGACAATCAAGGGGATAGATTTGCCCCTGATCTGGAACACTTGGTTGGTAGGATCCCAGGCGTCGAGGAAATATTGCAACAAGTTGATTTGTTGCCTCATGCTAAAGATGCGGAAAAACTTCAGCAGGCCACAGTTCCGTAGTGTAGTTACCATACTCGCATCATGTAAAGCAACCATGTCCTCTTCTTCATGCTCGCATTCTCGCCATGTAACAACCATTTTGCTCCAATGAATCTCTGAAAACAAACAAGAGAAGAGTCAGGGTCCTGATTTGGCAAAAAATAGGCAAAATTTCCATGAGAAAATAGTGCAAAAAGTTTCCTCCTTGCGTCCATCGCACCCTAGCAGTGTACTGGGAGTGATGCATACTGACTGACCAGTGACCAGTCCAATATGCATCGCACCTTTCGATATAGGAAGGGTGCGATGGAGCCAGGCCGAATTTTTCTAACCCCAGGGACTCAGAAAAATAGAGAAACATGCTCAGAATTCAAAAAGGAAAGAATGCAAATGAAGAGCACAGGTTTAGCTCCTACCTAGTCCAAACAGCACCGAGAATCATCCACATAATCTCTCGAAATCAGCTAGTAAAAATCAGGGGGGGAAAGCACCTTTAGAGCTCCAACAGACTAAGTTCAAATGAAATGTCTAAATGAGAGGTAAAAGTCACTTTTAAATTACTATTCACGTCATTCGAGTAAGGTATTAGTGTTTTTAACTCATTTTTCAAGCATATGTTTCCATTTCTAATCGGTTTGATGAAGCAATTAAGCAGGTAGTATGACCATTGAAAGAACAAAGTGCTAACGGTGAATCAAATAATCAATGACAAATATCATGAGCATTTTTTATGTGAAGTTCAAGCTCGTTAAAAATTAAACCTAAGAAATGAGCAAATGTTTCCCCCAGAGTTTAAGCTCATTAAAAAATGAACCAATTTCTGGTAAATAACCATTGTGAATGCATTATCATTAGCTTTTGAGCCTTGGTTGTGTTCTCATCATCACCTCCACTCTGTTTGGCCGATCATACGCCTCCATTTGATTGTTTAACCTTTTTGAGGAACATCTGTGACAAGTGATTCTATTAGCCATCCTTGTGACACTGCCATGATTGGAAAATTCCAAACCTTACCTGGAATCAGCTGCTACCCGAAATTATCACTCGTTCCTGAAAAAACGAGTCTCCTTTAAGATCTTTTCACCTAACTCGTAAAATATGAAAAGATTGCTGAGCAGTTGGCCTCTCCAGCTTGTTAAAGCTACCGGAAGTGCTGTCCCTCCTCTAGATTTTAATCTTTTTGGACCTGAGGGATTATTACACAAAAAGATCAAACATTCATCCCTTTCTTATTATTTTATACTTTTTCGGACTTAAGGGATTATATGACGAAAAAGAATCATTGGAGTTTTCTTTTCATACCTTTTCGGACTCTCTAAAATTGAAAAAGGACCAAGTTATCATTGTCGTTAAACTCGTTACAATCAATAGCAACAAACTTGTCGTATAGACAAGAATGAGTTTCACTGTCGCTAGCCTCGTTAAAACATAGCGACCGGTTCACCTGAAGGGCGAATTGTAGAACAAGCATATGTTATCCTCCTCAAGCTTGATAAAAATAAAGAGGTACTAGTCAGTAATGACTGGGGAAAAATTGGGAAGAAAACTTGAAGAAACTTTATTGGTAGCAAGTCGCTCTTGAACATGACACTTTCACTCCATCAGCATGATTGAGTCGGGTTGGGTTATTCCATTCACCAGTCATATTACCATTGGTCCATCATACGATCCATTCTTGGGGTTAATGCTACCAATCCACTTCAGTGTCACCGATAATGTTCAAGAGAAGTCGATCAGAGAATTCACCAACCCAGCTTGTGTCTCACCTGCTGCAATACCTTCACACTTCATTCTTTCATGACTGCCACCCTGAACCCTATATCAC
>APFE030607997.1:14452-37193 GCA_000404065.3 Pinus taeda | reverse complement strand
GGATTCATTAAGGCCCTCCTACGATGGGTCACTTCTTGTCGACATCAGCTCATTATCCAAGAAGTCAACTTAGGAACAACCCTTTCAGTACTTTGAAGCTTGCATGCCTCAATGGCAAGTTTCTCACTTCCAGCGACAGGTTTACCTTCAATGGCCTTCAACTGAAAGATTTTACGTGGTGTTTGACACCAAGTCCCTTTTTCACACCACGTGAATTGTACTGTCGTACCTTGAGGGTCATCATCATTATCGATGATTCCTCTCGCGCCTGTTAACAACTTACATCATTAACTGGTAATCAAGCGATGTCTTTCCATGTTCGACTCCAGAACATCCTTCACATGGATCGACTTGTACTCCGAGTGCAAATTGAATGAGTTTGAAGACCCTGGATCTAGTTTCATCCATCCGGGCTGTGATATATTCAGGAATATAAAGACATCAAATGTACATCATTTCCGAACATATGATCATCTGAATCAAAGGAAGATGACTCTGTCCAAATCATCAGTCTGCACAGACGGTTGTCTGTCCTATGTACATGAAAATGAATTTATAAAGCTAAGCATGGGAATGCCTACCTCATCTATATCATGAAAAATATTATGAAGAAAATGTATTGTATTGTATCTTATTACAGGTTGCCTTCCAACTCGAAAGAACTTCGGATCCTCATGGTAAAGCATTTCACCTGACACCAAAGATTAACGATCTCATGCGTTAGGGGGCAACTGTTATAGACATTTTTGGGCACTACAAGCCCAATCATAAATGTCCATAAACCAAGGGATTCTAAGTCCCTAAAATTGTTGCTTCACACCCTAAAGGAACAAGGTCAGCTGATTACATCATCTCCCAAAAGTTCTCCACAGAAAATTGCTCAGAACTGGTCAAAACTGGACCATACAAAATGCCCAGTGCAGAGGGTGCGATGCATCTCACCTACTCAATGTAAAGGGTGTGATGCATACTAGAAAGCCCTTCTGTAGGGTGTGATGGGTGAGAATAGACAAATGGCAGAGACAGTTTGCAAGGTTGATGATCATGGAATCTTCCAGAAACTTCTTCTGTGACACTTGCCTCTCTGAATTCACCTAGGGATGAGTAAGAGATCATCAATCTCCAAGTGGAATCAAGAATTATTATAGAGAGGACACTAATCAAAATCCCAGAAGATGAATCACCCCCCTACAATCATCTATATATGGATCCCTCATCACAGAGATCGAAAGGCTGGAATCTTGTATCTTGTAAGGAAGTGCTATGGGTTTCTTGGTGCAACATCATAGTGTTGGGTGATCTAAGCTTTTCATGAGGTGAAGAAGGGCTTTCATGCTGAGAGGATGACACTGGGTTAGAACAATTGGTTGTAATCCTCTTTGCTATTCTTGATATTAATAAATTTGTTCAAGTTTTCCTCCACATTCTTATATGTTTGATGATATATGCATTTGTGTGGTCAATATATATCTAGTCCTGTATTGTTTATGACTGTAGATCTCTATTCTTCGATATTATTATGTTGTTTTGATCCCACAGGTGCTCTTTGAATCTGGGTAGATGAAGGAGAAGTAGTAAAGATCTGTCAGAAGAGAGAGGAACCCAGCAAGGAACCAAGCGCAAGACTGAGGTTGGTGTCCTTTGTTCCCCTCCTATCTACTTCTCATAAAGGAAAGCGAAAGTAGTTTTAGCTTGTTTGTTTCTAAGATAACTACCAGTCTTAGTGGGACTAGCAGCTCCGAGTGGACACTAGATTTCTCGATAACATAATGTTATTCTGTTTGGTGATGATCCTACTTCCTCACTCCAGCTATCTTCCATTTCCTTCCTTTGAATACCTGAAACAAGCAAAAAAACAACAACAACAAACATGATAGCATACAATATGGTAATCAACCTACTTAATAGGTCAAGTAACATTAAGCCATAAAGATGTAAAATGACATTTCATGTAGGAAATCAATCAATAATTGTATTTATATAGATCAGAAAGAGATTACAACCAATGCCTTGACGTTGCTGGTCTCCTCCAACGTATCCGGGTTCCCACACTTCTGCTAGCATCTCATGGATAGCCCCAACAATGGAAGTTTTATGTCCCCTTTCCTCTAGTCTCAAACCAAACAAAAACACACTATTCTCCCTCAAACATACACTAGAAAGCTACAAGCTATAGATGTCTTATTGATCATTCAAACTCACTCCAAAACTACTTTAGCTTGGGAAAAGAGAGTTTTATATAGCTCGGATGGATGGGAGATGGTTCCTCTCATCATGGGAGAAAGTATTATCTCTTGAGTTTGTTCCATCCTAATAGGGGAAAGGATTCCAAATTGACTTCCTTGGCTCCATCCAGCCCAACCATCTACCAGATTTCTGTTACGAAGCTTCTAGAGCTGGAAGCTTTGACTCCATATTTAAAAAACTTTCCAAAAGAGGATTCACACAACTGGAAAAGGGCCCAGTCACTCTGTATAGTTCTAGGGCTAATTTCAATCTCTGCAAATCGGCGCAAGGAAACTAGTTAGTAGCGCCAGTCTTGTGAACTGGGATAAAAGGAAGATTCTTGGGAAATGATGCAAAGGGGAATTATTCTTTTCATGAAGAGGGACATACTGGGAGTTTCTTCATGATGGGGAAGCATTTAGTGTTCACTGTAGAGCTCCTCCAGGATCATGGAGGGGAGTGCAGGGACAATGACAAAATGTTGTGTAACAAGAGGACAACTGAATTTTCACTTCCTAAATGATTTCTCTACCATTAGGGGACTTTTGAGGTCTAAAATGGGCCTCCTAAGAAAAATGTACAACCAAAATAAACTTTATAAGAACCAATAGGATTAAAGATGATGATGTCAACCATGGGGGATGATTCACCATTTTTAGAGTAAAAAAGTAAAAAGATTAAAAAATAATAAAATAATAAAACTACTTTCCAACTCATATTTTCAACTTATCTCCCTATCATTTTACTCAAATTTTGAGCAAAAACACTCATTGGACGCATAATTTGATTCCTCATCCAAGGAGTACCCATGTTGCATACTTTTGATGAACCCTACTACACGAAAAATGAGAAATACATGAAAAAACATGATTGCAATAATGTTTTTCATGTATTTCTCAGTTTTCATGTAGCAGGGCCCTTCGAAAGGATGAAACATGGGTACTCCTTGTATTAGGATCAAATTATGCATTCAACAAGTGTTTCCACTCAAAATTTGAGTAAACCCATAGGGAGATAAGTTGAAAATACAAATTGAAAAAATAGTTTTTTGTTTTTTCCCTCCAAAAGCTGATGATGTCATCTAATCTTATTTTATTTTTTCCACTGTTATTTTATAATTTCCTTAGTAGGCCCATTTTAGACATCAAAAATCCCCTAATGCATTTCCAATCAAAAAATGTATCATCCACATGTTGGGTGTGGAGCATGATTATTTAGAGGTCTTTGTTTTAGCTGGATGTATACCCCATGAAGATTGTACACCCCTCCACATGGGGGGTGCGAGGGGGACTTTCCCCCCCACAAGGGTCCGGGGGCCAGTCGTCCCCCAGTGGGGGTTTCAAGGGCAGTGACCCCAAAGCTAAAACCAGATGTAAAATTGCCTTATAAAAGTATAGTAATTTCTAGTCAATCTGGGTCGTTCATTAGGTGAATGATCTCACAGTAGAACTTATGTTTAGTTTACGGTTTTTTGCCTTAGAAGGTAACCCCTCTCTTTGTATGAGGGAATTGTATTAAGACTATGTAATAGGTGTGTATTCTCATAGCAAGAAATAGAGAGGTGAGACTATGAGAGAAAACATAAGATATTACAGCAGATCTGTTGTAGGTTGTGTCTCTTCATTTTGTTGGATAATAGAAAGGAAGGACTAGCTATTCGGGGTGGACATAGCCCAAACTAGGTGAACCACATATATCTGTGTCTTTCTAGTTTGATGTGTTTGTGTTTTTCCGCATATTATATGTCTTGCAGTTCTTTGTCATATATAATTTTTCTAACAACTGGTATCAAAGCCGAAGGTCTATTTGGCTAATAAACTCGCAGGAAAGAAGGGTTCCTCATTCGAGTGGGAGAAATGGCAGAAGATGGTAAGTTCAGGGTCGAGAAATTTAATGGCCAAAACTTCCCACTATGGAAGATGCAGATGGAAGATTATCTATATCAGAAAGATCTGTACCTACCATTGAGTAGAAAAGCAAAGAAGCAAACGGCTATGACAGATGCATAATGGAACATTCTTGATAGAAAGGCACCCGAAATAGTATTTTTGTGCCTCGCAGCATCGGTCACCTTCAACATTTCGAAGGAAACAACGACAGAGAGTTTGATTCAAGCGTTGGCGAAACTATATGAAAAACACTCAGCCTCAAACAAGGTATTTCTTATTAAACGGTTATTTAATATGAAGATGTCAGAAGGTGGATTTGTTGCAGACCATTTAAATGATTTTAATACAGTTACAAATCAGTTAAGTTCTATAGGGGTAAACTTTGATGATGAAGTTAGAGCTTTTTTATTCTTGTGCTCATTGCCAGAAAGTTGGAATGTTTTAGTAATGGCCATTAGTAACTCTCTTTCTGGATCTACTACTTTAAAGTTTGATAATGTTTTCGGTGCTATCCTTAGCGAGGAAATGTGACAGAAAACGATGCAGGAGCATCTAAACCCCTTCTAAATTAAAGAGGAATCCAAGTAGAGCGAGGAAGACGTGGACAGTCGAGCTGAACGAAGGGAGGAAAATCTGCTCTAAAACAGATTTAAAGAGGATTTGAAGGATTTTCGTTGGAGAAAAATCAGGAGAGGATCGGATCGATCCTTCCTATCTAATGCTTCTTATATAAATTTAATGTGATAGAAAGTGATAGATTGACGTTTGTAAAGAAAAATTGAGTGAGATGTAACCGAGAGTGAGCTTGTTTCTAAGGCTGGAAAGCCTTAGCTTGTACTGTTCTGTATAATATATAAAAGCATGTTCAAGTGTTGTGTACGCCTGTGTGTATTTTATAAATAATTTAAATCCCATATTGTGAGTTTGTTGATCGACATCGATCACTTAAAAGATCGATGGCGATCTAAATCATCGTTCAGCTATTCATGAGGATTGATGCATTTGTTAGATTTGTAATTTGAGAATTGAATTATGCGCCTTAACTGATTGAATATATATAGAGGTCAAACTGTTTGTTTACATGTTTGAATGTTTTTAAAAAGAGTATACAGATCGGAGGAAAAATCCAAAGGTGGAAGCACATTGAAATTGCGATCTCCGATCGCCGATTGTTCGCATTGGAGTTGTGGCAAGTGGATCGGATTGGAGCAAAGGAGTTTTGCTTTGAATCGGAGTTGTATGGAGTGTGATCGCCGATATTTATAGAAATTGTTGTATTAGAGCGGAATTTTATATAGTTTCCCATGTATTTGTATATGGATGGTCGATATTTAATATAGATCCACGTTGTAAAATTAAAAGTCTTAAAACCCTAAAACGCTTCTGACGAGACCTAGTGGGCCATAACCCATAGGCCCAGGTTTGAGATTTTTACATGAAAAGGGATTTTGGGCTTACCCCAAGATTTCTTTTCATCAAGTGGTATCAAAGTAGGGAAAGGATTTCCTGCGAGAAGGAAGAAGAATGCAAGCAGAAGGGGAAAGAGGTACAGTTGTGTTAAAGCTGGAGAGTTTATGATCTTACCGTCGTGCAGATGGCGGCAGCGGAAGGTGAGAAGATTTGCAGCAACCTAGAGCAAGGTGTGCTCAATTGGTTCCAAGGAAGAGAAACAGATGGATGCCAAAAGACCAAGTGCGGAGGGCTTGGTGAGGTATCGTGTAACAGAAGAGACTGTTACTGCAGAGGTTGGTTGTAGCTCACAGAAGATCATGAAGGCAATTCCACTGAAGAATTGCAGTGGGTAGAATTGCTAAAGACCAGGAGAAGCATATGACCAGGAGATCATAAATTTTATTTTTGACCTCGGGAGTCTGATACAGGAGCATCTAAACCCCTTCTAAATTAAAGAGGAATCCAAGTAGAGCAAGGAAGACGTGGATAATCGAGCTGAACGAAGGGAGGAAAATCTGCTCTAAAACAGATTTAAAGAGGATTTGATGGATATGTTATCTGCGTGCATGTATTTTGGAGAGTTTTCGTTGGAGAAAAATCAGGAGAGGATCAGATCTATCCTTCCTATCTAATGCTTCTTATATAAATTTAATGTGATAGAAAGTGATAGATTGACATTTGTAAAGAAAAACTGAGTGAGATGTAGCCGAGAGTGAGCTTGTTTCTAAGATTAGAAAGCCTTAGCTTGTACTGTTCTGTATAATATATAAAAGCATGTTCAAGTGTTGTGTACGCCTGTGTGTATTTTATAAATAAGTTAAATCCCGTATTGTGAGTTTTTTGATCGACATTGATCACTTAAAAGATCGATGGCGATCTAAATCATCGTTCAGTTGTTCGTGAGGATTGATGCGTTTGTTAGATTTGTAATTTGAGAATTGAATTATGCGCCTTAACTGATTTAATATATATAGAGGTCGAACTGTTTGTTTACAGGTTTGAATGTTTTTAAAAAGAGTATACAGATTGGAGGATCGGTCCAAAGGTGGAAGAACATTGAAATTGTGATCTCCGATCACCGATTGTTCGCATCGGAGCTGTGGCAAGTGGATCGGATTGGAGCAAAGGAGTTTTGCTTTGAATCTGAGTTGTCTGGAGTGTGATCGCCGATATTTATAGAAACTGTTGTATTATAGCGGAATTTTATATAGTTTCCCATGTATTTGTATATGGATGGTCGATATTTAATATAGATCCACGTTGTAAAATTAAAAGGCTTAAAACCCTAAAACACTTCCGACGGCACCTAGTGGGCCATAACCCACAGGCCCAAGTTCGAGATTTTTAAATGAAAAGGGATTTTGGGCTTACCCCAAGATTTCTTTTCATCAGAAAAGCTTCGGTGAGACATCGAGTAATGCTTTGAGTAAAAAGTCTAGGGGAAGAAGAATGGAAAGAGGAAAGAGCTCAAGATATCACAGTAAATCAAGGAAAGGAAGATCCAAGTCCAAATCAGGGATAGTGTGCTGGAAATGCAGAAAGAAAGGACATCTAAAGAAATATTGTAGATCTCAGAAGGGAAAAGAAGGAGATGCATAGCAAGAAAACAATCATGAAGCGAATGTGACAGGTGAGGTATTACAAGATGCTTTGATTCTTTCTTTAAAAAATATTATTGATTCCTAGGCAGTAGATTCAAGGACCTCATTCCATGCCACACCTAATAAGAAATAATTTCATGACTATGTTCAAGGAGATTTTGGACAAGTCCGTTTGGGTGATGATAAACCTTGTAAAATTGTTGGAATGGGTAAGGTTCTTTTAAAACAGCAGAATGGAAACCAATGGCTACTAATGGAGGTAAAGCATGTTCCAGATCTGAAGAAAAATCTGATTTCAACAGGGTAGTTGGGTGGTGAAGGTTGTGTGACAACTTTCACAGATAAAGCTTGGAAGGTCACCAAAGGAGCCCTGGTGATAATAAAAGGTGAAAAGGTTGGTATATTGCATTTATGCAATGTTTTTCCTAACTCTGTTAATGCTTTAACTTCCAAAGGAGTAGATGCAACATTATGGCATCATAGTCTCGAACACATGAGTGAGAAGGGGATGAAAATTCTTCACTCAAGGAATTTGTTGCCGAGTTTGAAGAATGTTGATTTGGACTTCTGTGAGAATTGCATTTATGGAAAACAGAAAAAAGTCAGATTTCTCAGAGTTGGGAAAGAAAAGAAGAGTGAAAAATTAGAGCTTATGCATATAGATGTATGGGGACCTGCTCAGGTATCATCTCTTGGTGGCTCTCATTATTATGTTACTTTTATTGATGATACAACTAAAAAAATTTGGATTTATTGTATTCAGAATAAATCTAATGTATTTGATACTTCAAGAAATGGAAAGCTTTGGTTGAGATTGAGATAGGAAAGAAATTGAAGTGTCTCAAATCATACAATGGAGGTGAATATTGCAGTAAAGAGTTTGATAGGTACTGTTCAGAGCATAGAATTCGAAGAGAGAAGACATTTCCAAGAACACCATAAGAAAATGGTGTGTCGGAAAGGATGAACAGAACAATCATGGAGCGCACAAGGTGCATGAGATTGCATGTAGGATTGCCCTTACAATTTTGGGTAGATGCTGTAGATATTGTTGCTTATCTAATAAATAGAGGTCCTTCAAGTTCCTTGGATGGTGGTATTCCAGAGGAGGCATGTACAAGTAAAAAGGTAAACTACTCTTTTTTAAAGACTTTTGGTTGTGAAGCCTTTGTCCACATTAACAAAGAAAATAAAACAAAGCTTGAGGAAAAATCAAAGAAATGTACCTTTATTGGATATGGTGTTAATGGATTTTGGTTATCACTTTTATGATTATGAAAAACATAAAATCATTAGGAGCAGAGATGTCATATTCAATGAAAAGGTTTTGTATAAGGATCAGCTGCAGGAAAAGAAACAGGAAAAAGAAAACAGAGAATACATAGTGCTTGATGAGATCACAGAAAAAGTGATGGTGCCTAAAAATCATAATGATGAACAGCCAGAGCAACAACCACAACAACAACAGGCACTTCAAACACCTGAAAGTGGTGTTAGAAGATCTACCAGGATGAGTAGACCCCTGAACGATACTCTCCTTCATTATATTATGTATTGTTGACTAATTCTAGTGAACCAGAATTTTATGAAGAAGCAGTGCAGGAAGAAACCAGGAAGAAGTGGGAGAAAGCCATGAAAGAAGAGATGGATGCCTTAGCACATAACCAGACTTGGGACTTAGTCAGGTTGCCTATAGGTAAAACACCATTGCAGAATAAATGGGTTTACAAGTTGAAGGAAGAAGATGGAGGTAGAAAAATGTATAAATCTAAACTTGTGGTGAAAGGGTTTGCGCAAAAAAAGGGTATAGACTTTGATGAGATATTTTCTCCTGTTGTGAAAATGACTTTAATCAGAACTATTCTAAGTCTAGTACAGCTGAAGGTTTGCATCTTGAGTAGTTAGATGTAAAGACAGCCTTTCTCCATGGGGATTTGGAGGAAGAGATATATATGCAGCAACCACAAATATATGAGGTAAAAGGGAAGGAGAAACTAGTGTACAGGTTGAAGAAGAGCTTCTATGGCTTAAAACAGGCTCCAACCACAAATATATGAGGTAAAAGGGAAGGAGAAACTAGTGTATAGGTTGAAGAAGAGCTTCTATGGCTTAAAACAGGCTCCAAGGTAGTGGTATCTAAAATTTGACACGTTTATGTCTAAACAAGGTTATACTAGGTGTCACTCGGATCATTGTGTTTATCTTAAAAGGAAAAATGATGGAAGCTATATTATATTGTTATTGTACGTAGATGACATGATTGTTGCGGGTTCTAACATGCAGGAAATAAATGTGCTCAAAAGGAAATTGGCAAACTCATTTGCAATGAAGGATTTGGGTGCTGCAAAACAAATCCTTGGTATGAGAATAACTAGAGACAGGAAGAATCACAAATTAACATTGTCTCAAAGTGAGTACATAGAAAAGGTGTTGAAAAGGTTTAATATGCAAAACGCAAAACCAGTTAGTGTACCTTTAGCTAGCCATTTCAAATTAAGTAAGGAGGAGTGTCCCAAGACTTAGGAAGAAATGGCTCATATGTCTAAAGTTCCATATGCATCAGCAGTTGGAAGCTTAATGTATGCAATGGTCTACACAAGGCATGATATTTCACATGCAATGGGAGTTGTAAGCAGGTACATGAACAATCCAGGAAATGAACATTGGATGGCGGTGAAGTGGATTCTCAAGTATTTGAGAGATACCACAAATCAAGCATTATGCTTTGGTGGTTCAAACATTGCTCTACAGGGATATGTTGATGTAGATATGGTGGGTGATAGAGATAACAAGAGGAGCACAACAGGGTATGTGTTTACTGTAGTTGGAACAACTGTTAGTTCAGTCTCAAAACTGCAAAGTGTTGTTTCACTCTCAACAACAGAAGCAGAGTATGTTTCTACTACAAAGGCTAGTAAAGAAATGATTTGGTTACAAAGGTTTCTGGATGAATTGGGTAAGAAGCAGGAGTTAGGCAGGTTATACAATGATAGCCAGAGTGCCATACATCTTGCAAAGAACTCTGCATTTCATTCCAAGACTAAACATATACATCTCAAGTACCATTTCATACGGTCAGCATTGGAAGATGGACAGTTGAAGTTGGAAAAGATACACACTAGCCAAAATCCTGCATATATGTTAACAAAAGTTGTAACCAGGGAGAAACTGTGAATCTGCTCAGTTTCAATTGGTCTTCAAGTATGATGAAGAAGATGAGAAACATCCAGGTCCAAAGTGGAGTCATTTTCTAGAAAATGAAGTAGTGGTGGAGTTGTTATAATCAATCTCCAAGTGGGAGATTGTTGGGTGTGGAGCATGATTATTTAGAGGTCTTTGTTTTAGCTAGATGTATATCCTAGGAAGATTGTACACCCCTCTATATGGGGGGGTGTGAGGGGGACTTGTCCCCCCCATGGGGTTCCAAGGGGGCTTAATCCCCCCCAGCTGGGGGGTCTAGCAGCCAGCGGTCTCCTAGTGGGGGTTTCGAGGGCAGCGTCCCCAAAGCTAAAAACAGATGTAAAATTGCCTTGTAAAAGTATAGTAATTTCTAGTCAATCTGGGTCGTTCATTAGGCGGATGATCTGACAGTAGAATTTATGTTTAGTTTATGGGTTTTTACCCTAGAAGGAAACCCCTCTCTTTGTATGAGGGCATTGTATTGAGACTGTACAATAGGTGTGTATTCTCAGAGTGAGAAACAGAGAGGTGATACTGTGAGGGAAAACAGAGGATATTACAGCAGATCTGCTATAGGTTGTGTCTCTTCATTTTGTTGGATAATCGAAAGGAAGGACTGGCTGTTCGAGGTGGACGTAGCCCAAACTGGGTGAACCACGTATATATGTGTCTCTCTGGTTTATGTGTTTGTGTTTTTCTGCATATTATATGGCTTGCCTTTCTCTATCATATGTAATTTTTCTAACACCGCTTAAATAAGATGATCACCAAATAATTGGAAATACAAATAGTGATCATCTTTGTTGCTTGTGAAGTCCCAATATATAAGTATCAAAATTTTGATGCCATATGATTTGTGATTTATTTAATCCATACAAATACTTTTCCAGCCTTCATACCAACTCTTTATTTCCTTTAAAAACAAATCATTCATCCTAGTTCATGTATTTTTCTTCTTCCATATCCCCATGTACGAATGTCATCTTTATATCCATATTTTCCACTTCAAAATAAAAAATAGCAACAACAAATAAAATAACTCTAATAGAAGTTAACTTGGTAGCAGAAGTAAAAGCCTTACCAAACTTAATTACTCCTACCTAAGAATAATCTTTTGCTATTAACTAAGCTTTTTATTTCTATACTCTTTCTTATATGTTGAACTTATTTATCAATACCTGTTTACTACTAATGGGATTTCTTCTAGTCGATAATCAAACTAAATCCATAGCCTCATTTTTGTCTAATGATTCCATTTATTCAATCATGACCCTTTTATAGAGTTTTCCATCCTATAAATCCACTAGCTCCTAAACACTGTTAAGATCATCATTAGTAATAAATGAAGCAAATTTTGTGTTAGAAAGTGTAGAAAGAAAGGCTCAATTTGACTTTAGCCTTAGTCAAATTGAGTAAACCAAATTTCAATATTAGCAGGACAACTTGGAGGTAGTTAAATAGTGTGACATGGCTATTGTCACTCAGTTATCTTAGTAAATTCGAGTTAGTGGGCTTCGATTTTAGTCATGCATGTGTTTATTGCTAAGTTTTAACAATCTAGTTCAGTTATTTTTAGTTGTATTCAGTTAACTAACTCTAACTATTGATAGAGTCTGTTATATCAAAATCAAGCCTGATAGGCTGCTGGTCAGGATGACTCTAAGTAACTATTTCAAACCAAGATTTTGACTAAGGCTTAGCCTCCTTAGCCTGAGAGGGCTCTCTCAAAAGGATTAATGATTTTGATTAATGATAAGAGGGCTAACTCTTGTGATGTAATAACATAGACAAATATAGTGGCTGGATAAACATTTTATAAGTTCCCATTGGGCTTATGGAGTCAATCAAGCTTCTGTAAACAATGACACTACCTTTGCATAGAAGTTAGGGCACTTAGCATTTAAATGTTCAGAATACAACTTACATGAAACCATAGTTCACACATGCATACAGGAAGTCAGAGCATAATCAGTGAATTCTGAGTGATTATGCATCCATGCAACTGAAAAAACACATTAAAGGAAGAACAAAACACATATTCTGAACATGACAAATCCTTCCTGAATCCTGAGAAGAAAAGTAGATGCTTTGTATTACTGAAAATGGTCTTTACATAAGCTTAAACAGTACTTCTGCTGTCAAATTTCCAACCCTCATTACATTGTTGTCTCAGCTATATATAATCCTTATTATAACTAATTCGAGTTTCCTCCTCCAGCATGAGGGGAATTTTAATAACTCGATCCTTATCTCTAAAGACGCCTATCAACTATTTAACTGTCTATTAAATACAAATAAACTGCTGACTGTAATTTTTAAAAAGTCCTAAATCAATTATGACTCTAACTCCATCTTCGTGCCATAGTGGCTACTCCTCTTCCTTTGACACCTGGTTCTCTTTAGATTTGGCTGAGCTGGATATTAAATGTGCCATATTGGCCTTTAAACACTGAATCCCTATTTGCCCGTGGTATTCAGAGATGTCCCCTGTTTCTCGGCTTCTTTTTTCCATAATTTGCTCGAACATGAACAACATCTTTCTGAGCCTTTAATATCCCAAAGGATGGAACATGGCCACGTTTTAGATATGCTGTAGGCTGTGGTGATGGACAGGTGTGCCTTTTTCAAAAACTCTCGCTCATAAAATCAACTGTCTGTCTGCGTTTTTAAAAAAACATCATCTACAGCAGTTTCGTAGCGCGCTACGAAACTGTTGTTTTATTTAAAATAGTTTTCTTTTTTAACCCAAGAGCTTATATCATCCAATCATCGGTTGCAAAAATTCCCTTTGATGTTTCATATGTGTAGCAAGGATTAAAACATCTTCAAAACACTAATGATTAAGAAAAATTAACAAAAGTTTGAGACAAAACCCTTTCCTGAACAATGAATTCATTTATTAGGTAACCGGCTTAGCTCTGCCTTCAGGTCTTCAGTGGCTTTCTTTAAGTGATTAATCTCTTCTTTAGCTGCTTCTATTTGGCTTTTCATGGCTGCCACATAATCTCCTTGAGATGTGATGGCTGCTTTACTTTTGCTGTTCTTTTGCTGAGGTCGTGTTCCTTCCGCTGCTTCCTCTGTCCTGGGCAGTGCTTCCTGTACCTGCTGGAAATTTCTAGTCATAGGTCTTCTTGGTTTAAAAACAAATTCTTGGGCTGGCTCATCAAACTTAAGCCTTTTTTAGGCTTTGGTTTTCTTAACCTTTACCTGTGGTGACTGTGTCAAATCAATCTCAATCGGTTTAGACTGTTCTAACTCAATAGCCTGTAATAGATCATTTAGGCTTGCCTTAGACACAAGGCTCTCCTCGACAGCTATAGCTTTGCCTTTCTCTTTACTAATCTGGCTTCTTGTCCTCACCCTTGAGACTGCTTCAGGTTTACTTGCTTGAGGTACAGTCTTCTTACCCTGAGTCTTCTCCTTTGTTGATTTTTGAGGCTGTTCTTGAATGACTAACGGCTTCACTGGTTTTGGTAGCTGTGGCTTGGTTTTCTTTTTGGCTCTTTCTTCTCTTTGAAGCTCAGCTATTGTAAACTCTCTAGTTGGTTGAGGAGTAAGACCAGTCTTACTTTGGAATCCAGCTATGAAGATAAAAGAATTCCAGTCTCTGCCTATCTTCTGGAGGCTATCTAAAATCAGCAATTTAATCAGACCATGATGAAATAAAGAGGTTTCACAGTCCTCTTTCCTGAGCTGCACCTTATCACACATTTTACTTAGACTACGAAATAAATAAAACGGAATGTCTATGGAGACCTTCCCGGTAAAATGCAGGAGCAGTTTAAAATGATAAGGATAAACCTTATTGTACCTTCCTTCACAGGTTAAATACTTGTGAATGCAGGTAAGAAGAAGAGCATAATGTTCCTTGAGATAGAACCTAGGCACTGCTTTTGTGTAATCCTCATTTACATATGCCTCTTTTAAGAACTCTTTACAGGGATTCTTATCAAATTTAAAATTCTTGAACCATTCTTCCTGTCCTCTTGGTATCTCGGTTACAGTAGCTATGGCTTCTGGAGAAACCGATATCTCTAACATGGCAACCTTTGAATTCAAACCGGTAAAATTAAGCGCAAATTCTTTTGTTACCTGTGCATGCCCTCCTTGTAGCTTTTTACAAAATCTCCAGCACCCGGCATCTTTAAACGCCTTCTTCACGCCTTCATCTCTCAAGGTTATGTCCAGGCCTTCAGGTTCATTCCTTTGACATTTGCCAGACCTGTGCTCCTTTCTCTCCATCTTCACTTTGAAATCTTCACAGCCAAATTCTTACTTTGAAATCTTCACAGCCAAATTCTAACAGCTCCGGTTGAGATGGTGATACAGCAATACAACTCCTCTTTTTTATTCAGCCTTGCTTGAACAACGTCGCCTGAAATTCAAATCGAAACATGACTGGTCACTCATGCAACACTCACAGCCATTATTAGGACTATGCACGGTAAAATCTCTTGGGAATGAGATTTCCGTGCATATCAAAAATCTATTGGTGGAGTAGCGGCAAATGAACGTTCAGGCATGATTTCAAGAGGTACTCAAACTGACATGAGTGGACGGACATGCTGACTTACCTATGGACTTGACATTTCAGGAAAGATTCGCTACAGAATGCACGAATCCATGATTTCGCAGAGCTGTTAGTTATATTTTTTAATGATGCGCTGCGAAACTGCTTAATCATTACACGCTGCGAAACTGCTAGACTACGATTGCGCTGTGAAATGGGCAAATAATATTGCGCTGCGGAATCACTAAAAGACAAGGTGACTTGGCATAGACAAGACATGACTATGGGATAATGATGAGTGGACGAAAGCCAATAGGAGCAGAGTCTGATTTTAAGTTTAAAAACCTTTAAAACTCCGACTCCTAAGTGAGACAAATAAAAATGAAAACAGCTTAAACATAGACCTTTGTCATCAAACTAGGGCATGTAACTGTATGCATCAAACCTTTAGTTCTAAGTGATAACAGTAACTTTTTATATCGGGTTTTTTATTGAAAAGGGGAGGTGAGGCGAAGTGGGGTTCACTTGTAGTGGGACTCGTCCATAATAAACTACAACCACTTGGCAATTAAAAATCTGACAAAATGAACTACAACCACTTTTCGATTTTGAGATTCCAGGTCTCGTAATTTCTTTTAAACTTGGGATTTGGAATAAATTATCAAGATCCCGAAAACACATAATTTTAATTATTCTACAATTTGGCTGCGACGATTTTGTAGGACCGTTAGTGAAAAATGAAATTACTAATTTATTTACAAAATTCAAATAATATATATTTTGTAGCTTTTTAACCTAGGTAGTAAAAATTATTGAACTTCGGATGAGTACTATTTGCAAACCGTGTAACCAAATGAGATGAAACATGTACTGATGGAAAGCTAGCGAAAATTTGAACTCAATGAAGCAATTAAAATAAAAATTTGACGAAAATTAAAAATTAAAAAATTGTAGGATACTTAACCAAAAAATATATTTAAAAGGTGATTCAGGCAAAAATTTATGGAAAGGGTTCCCATTATTTGAAATAAATAATTAAAAAATGAGGCTATTGAATTTTCACTACAACACATGCTTATTTCCAAGCTTGACCATACCTATTCCTATAACATTTTCAAATCCATCATTTCCAATAGATATTGTTCCATCCTTTCCTTTTTTTAGGGATATGAATTTATTCCTGTCTCTAGTCATATGCGTTGAGCATCCACTATCAACATACCACAAATTCTTCTTACTTTGAGCTTTTAGAGCAAGAGTGAATCTTTCAGTTTTCCTTTTCTAGACCTGACATTTTGATTTTGCTGTGATTCCCTTGGGGGAACTGTTAACCTACAATATTTAGCCAAATGTCCAAGGTTGTTTCATTTATAACATTTTACTTCATTTCTTAAATGACTGAACCTGTTGTAATTTCTCTTGTAATCCTCATGCGAGTTTATGGGATAATCATTCCTAAAATACCTTCCAAGATTACTTATGTTCCTACCATAATCCTGGCAATTTACAACTTCATGTCTAAACTTTCCACATGAATAAAAAACACCAAGAAATATATTTTGATACCTGAGAGGGGGATACCTTCTTTGTGATATTGTTATCCATGATCCTTCTTGTTGATATTGAATCTTCTATTTTGTTGGGAATCCTCTCTCTTTCTCAATAGATCCTCTATCCATTGTTGCATGAGTTTTTTGTCCATCTCCCTTTTCTGTTGTGGAAGAGTTTGAACCTTTTACAAACGTTTCCTTTTATCCCAATCGAGTCTTGTCATTGTGTGACCTCTGGCTGCCGATGAGCTCATCTAACATTCTGGAGTTGTTTGCAAAATTCTATTGAACATTTCTTCTTTTCTTTGCTTCCTTTCATAGATAGACTATCTCTTCTTCTAAATCTTCCCTTGCCTTGTTGCTTTCTTCAAGTTATCTTATGAGATAATATTCAATTTTTTTGGCTTCTTCCAATTATACTTTAAGGTTGATAATGGATTCCTCTGATTCTTTATTTTTCTTATTGAGGCTTTTGGCATGTTATTTTTCTATCTTTAATTTGGCTTTGAGAGATTTGGCATTTTTTTTTAACCTTAAGATCGTTTATAACTTTGACCATCTTACTTTCAAATTGAAACCCATCGATCTCTTCTTCTTCTTCTTCTTCAAGTGCTTCCTTCTTGTTGTCCCTAGCCATGAATAGTACTCTTCATGTATCATTTTATTTGTCCTTGTCACTTTCTTCTTCAAATGAGGAATTGTATTCTTTTGGGAAAAAGCTTTTCTTAAATCCTTTCTTTTTGCCTTGCTTGTTGAATCTTCTTTGACCCTTCTTACCTTTTCTGGATGCTCCTTCATTCTTATGAGGACATTTTGTTGCAAAGTGACCAATCTCAACACAATTGAAAATTATTAGTGTAAGTTTACATTTGAAATTTATTGTTCCTTTGTTAAGTTTTCTCACAAAGTTGGCAATTTCTTCATCTGAGTATTCTTCTTCTTCGCAACAACAACAACTTGGTTTTGATTCTTGTTTTTCTTTCCTAGTCTTCTTGGATGTTGTGAATGTTTCTTCTCGGTTAGATGGACCATCTTGTTCTTTCATCATTTCATATGTGTTACATGTCAATTTGTCGCCATGACACTTGATCAGTTTATGGATCTTTTTACCCTCCATGAACATGTTTGAACTAGCTCCCTCAAAAGTCAAACAACCCAAAATATTTTGAAGTAGATGAGAAATTTGGGGAAAAATGTTGTCACACCTTGTTGAGTTCCACCTATGCTGATTTTTCTAGAGTTTCTCACACATTCACCGGAATTAACTATGAGAACAGTGTAGAGCTGCACTCTGTCTGCCCCTATAAACCCGCACAGTTGAATTCAAGAAAGTAAAAATAAAAAGTACATTCTATAAACATAGTTGGTCGAATATTTCCCAACTAAAATCTTCCAGGTGATGACTATTCGAACTATAACCGTCAGATGATGCATCTTCATCCCTTTTCTCATGGTAACCAAATCCCTCAATGAAGGAGTCTCATCCTCCTCTTTTGGATCTGAAAATTATTCCTCTTGGCATATAAAATGACTAGAGGGTTGAGGGATTGAAGAGGTCAGAACTCAGAGAAGAAAAAATTATGTTGTTGATTTGAGATTGGAAAGCTTCTCATCTAAGGAGGAGATTGAAGGCATTGGGAGGGACCTCACGGCATCAAGATGAAGGTTGTAAGGCCCTTCTTAATCTTTGACTGATACAAATGAACACTTTCTCCCATTGATTTGTCTTATTGGAATAATGAATGGTTTACAATTGTTTATAATGTTTATTAAGGCAAATTCAATTCATAATCTCCTTGATCATTAGGTTAAGTTATTTGGATTATCATATCACATGTGCTTTTGATCCTTTTATGGTCGATGTTTGCAGGTCTTATCAAGCATTGAAGAACTACATCGAATCACAACAAGGGATCTTCATCGAGCACTTCATGAAATCGGTAAGAGGCTCATCCATTAGATACAACTCTTATAATTCAAACAAGTTCAACTTAGGGAAAGGGTCAGTTGAATTGTCTTGCTTGTTTCTAGTTTCCGTCAAGCATCTAGGGAGATCGCTCTTGTCTGCAAGAGGGATTTATTCGGTGTAACAATATGATGTAAGTATTACATGCAATCGATGATCCAAAATGGATCTTGTATCAAACCTCTAAGTCAAGTCTTCATATATATATACTATCGAAAAACACTATCGCAAAATAAAAACATTAAGAATGACGAAAAATAGAATAGAGCAAAGGTTGAAGTAACATTGCACTGGAGCCGTCGAATTGGCCAGATCAATGGTGCAGACTAAATCGATAATATCGCATTGGCGAAGGCCAGCGGAGTGTATCGAAGACAACCCTAATGGAAATACGACTGCGATCCAATGATGTAACATTGACTGTCGAATCAGCGGGCAGATCAACGACGAAGACCACATATATTGCATTGTAGATTCCAAAGGGGAGGACTTAACCAGCAGGCCGTAGACTATGCGATATGTACGCACCTGAAAGGTTTATGAATATGGATTTATATAATTTGAGTTCCGTGGTAAACTGTATTTCGGGCGGGCTTCAGGCGGTAAGTGGTATTGGAGAGGCTCTGCCTGATTCCATACACTGGCCAACACATAGCATGCCGCAAGAGAGAGAAAACCACTTTTTCGGGCGAGTAATCTCCGTGCAAGTAGGCCACTTGAAATGGCTGTTAGTGGTTGGATCGGAGATCATGGATCAATGATGGAGATTGAGCGGACTACTTAATGTTTCGGGTTGCATGCAAACTGTCGAATCAAAGGAAGATCAACGGTGTGAAATACAAAGGGCTTGCGACAGTAATAAAAGGCAGACCCGAGAGGATTATAGGGAAGACTTTATATCATTTGAAGTTTGGCTTTAATGTTGTGGTCAGGTTTTTCATTGGTTTTCAGTGTATTCCGTGTATTCCTCTGTGTAAATCAAAAGTGTATTTTCGGGGTTTTTCAACCGCGCCCAAAGAACCTTCCATTTGTAGACAGCTGCCATGTGCCTTAAGCGTTTTGCAATGATTGTTTAAATGCTCAACAGGGAGATGAAGGGACAACACCGGGAGCCAAAGAGCCCAAACAGGGAAATGAATAGACAAGCACTGTTAAGCTTAAAAATCCATCCCACAACAGAATAGAAAAAAAAAGTTGGAGTTAAGAGACAGAGGGGAGACAGAGAGTCAGAGGAAAAACACACATCTACGAAAAATTGATCAGAGGCACTAAGAGGGAGAGTCTGTGCACTCTTTAGAATCGAGTTTTTCGAGTGAAACCCCTGTGTAATATCACTATTGTTGTGTTATGGCTCTGATTGAGCTCACACTTGTAAACTTTGTTCTTGAAGACATAATATAGAAGTCGACATTGAAAGCTGGACCAGGAGACGTAGCCAAGAAGTCTGGTGAATTCCTTGATTATTTGCTGTGTTGATGTGTAGAATTGTTATGTTTTCCAATTGTTAAATGTTTGTATTATTCATAATCATTTCGATCCATTGCACTAAGTAATATAGGCATTCCTGCACATGAGTCTGTAATACCTTTTCTCCTTAATTTATTATCCATATCGGATCAAGTGGTATCAGAGCATTTGGTTTTAGTTTTGTTAAGGTTAAACAAGCTTGTGCTGGATTTGAATGCTAACTAGATTAAATCTCATACTAAGAGAAGGAGAACTTGTTGAGGCTAATCCAAAGATTGGAAGAGTCTATTCTCAGAGGAGAATGGCAGAAGAAGCTCCATTGGGATCAAAATCTCAATTTAAAGAAAGTTTTAAGACACTCCGAGCCATGGTGGAAGAGATGTATCTGGAATTTAAGAAGGGTCTAGGTGAAAGCACTTCAACACCTAAACTAGACAAAGGAGCAGAGGAACCCTTTCTAGTTGTCCCTCCAGAAGGCAAAGGGAAAGGGGAAATGCCTCCTCCACCATCTCCTCCATCATCACCTTCGTCATCCTCATCATCTTCTTCGCATAACACTAGCTCTTCTAAGAAGAAGAAGAAAACTTCTTTAATCAAATTAGATGTGAAGTTTGATTTGCCAATTTATGATGGAGAACTAAATGCAGAAAAGCTAGATAATTGGATAAGACAAATTGATGTATATTCAGGGTACAAAATGTTGATTCATAAAGGAAGAAGATTCAGCTGGCTAGCCTTCGACTTGGAGGAACTACACTAGTATGGTGGGAAGGCAAGACACAAGCTGATCTGTAAAAACATCGTAAAATCATTTCTACCAGGAATGAATTTGTTTCTGCTATCAAAAAGCAATTCTATCCTTTAGCTTACATGCAATAGGCAATGATGAGTTGGAAAACTCTTCGTTAGTTGAAAGGTCAAAGTGTACAAAGTGATACTCAGGAATTCAGAAAGAGAGCTTTAACTCTAGGTATATCATTAGATTCACGTGAGGCTTTATTAAAGTATATAGGTGGTCTTCATAGCTATTTAAAGCATACTATTCTCATGTTTAATCCCACTAGCTTAGATGATGTATCAGTTCAAGCCACACATCTAGAAGCTAGAGGTAAGAATGTAAACCAAGAGGTTAGGGGTCATCTAAATATTCTGTAAGCAAGAGCAAGGAAAAGAAGAAACTGAAATGGAAGGAGAGAAAGGCAAAAACTATAAACAAGGATAAACCTTCATGCACTCATTGCAAGAAAGAAGGACACGATGAGGCACACTACTGGTCTTTGAATCCGAAACGAAAACCTAAGAAATTCAGTGGAAAGGAGAGAAAGAATGCTACTACTATTTAGCAGGACTTGGGATCAAATTCAGGTGATGAAACAACAATTACAACCACATGTATTAAAGGTAAAGATTCTAAGGCATCCATGAGTAATTCTGCACAATCTGTTGATAATGAAAATAATGATACTTTCTTTGATAGTGGATCACAAGTAAATTTTATTTCTGAAACAATTGTAAAGAAGTTGGGATTACAAACAAGACCTCATGAGAAGCCATATCCATTAGGTTGGGTGTGTGATAAAACAAAGCTACAAATAACGAGACAATGTAAACTTATTTTTTCTATTGGATCAACATTTGTAGATGAGGTTGAGTTAGATATAGTTCCATTGGATATATGTAGTGTCGTTTTGGGAAGTCCATACTTGTATGATAGGAAAGCTATTTTCTACAGAGTTGAGAATAAGTATCAACTCACTAAAAATGGAATAGAATACATTGTAAGAGCTCATAAACTCAAAGGCAACTATTCTCTCATAAACTTAGGGCAGATGAAAAGAATTGTGAATTCAAGTAAGCAATTTTTACTAATGGTTGTAAAGGCAAAGGATCCTGAAAATTCCAATGCATTTGAAGGCTTTGATTCTAAATAGAAAGTTGAATTAGTTAAAGTTGTTTCAGAGTATGATGTTCTATTTCAAGAACCAAAGGGTTTGCCACCCAAGCGAGAAATAATACAAGATATTTATTTACAACAAGATGCTCCATTACCTAACATTGGAATGTACATGTTGTCAGCTTTAGAGAATGCATAGATAAATAAGTAGGTGTAGGAGTTGCTCGATAAAGGGTTTATACGACCAAGCACATCACCATGTGGTTCTCCAATCGTGTTGGTGAGAAAAAAAGATGGTTCGTGGAGAATGTGCATTGATTATAGAGCACTAAATAAAATAACGATCAAGAATCATTATCCTCTTCCTCGTATTGATGATTTATTAGATCAATTGAAAGAAGCAGTTTACTTTTCTAAGTTAGACTTGCGAAGTGGCTATCATCAGGTCAGAGTTGCAGAACAAGATGCATGGAAGATTGCTTTCAAGACAAAGCAAGGATTGTGTTAGCGCTTGGAATTCACCTAGGCCAAGATAGACAAACTCTCAAGGCTACATCAAACCATTTCACCTCGTAGCTAGCCCTACGAGGTATGAGAAGGCTCTCTCGGGTCAGATTCGGTAGATCTTTCAATAAGATGAGCTGACCCAATTAGGAATAAAGATTTTAGGCTAGTAAATTGATAAAGAGGGTTGATTTAAAGATTTTTGGTTTTTTGGTGGCAATTGGAGAGAGTGCAATTCAGGGTGCGGGGATTGAGCTCAGTTTTTGCAGGTGATTCCTTGGGGCAAGGTAGGAATCTATGCTGATGCCTTTAGTTGAAATAGATGATCAAGGAGGAAAGGAGAAAAGCTAAAGAGGGCAAACAATGAATTTGAATCCTCTCTAGACGGTGGAAAACATAAATTTTGAACAAACAAAAAAAGCTGAGCATGTCAAAGCATGATTTCAAACTTTATCACTTCATCTGTCCAAATAGAAGCAAAAGAGAGATGTGGAATACATAA
>APFE030607989.1:0-14339 GCA_000404065.3 Pinus taeda | reverse complement strand
AAAATAGTAAAACATAAAACATAAAAAGAACAAATAATATAGTAATAACAATTATTAAATAATAATAAGGATTAGTGTTATAGTGTTACAAAACAGTAAAACATGAAACATAAAACAAACAAATGATATAGTAATAACATGAATTAAAATTATTAATATAGTAATAACGATTTTTAAATAATGATGATGATTAGTATAATAGTGTTAGAAAATAGTAAAACATAATAGTACAACATAGAAAATAAAATAAAAACAAACAATACAGTAATAAAATTATTAATATAGTAATAACATGAGTTAAATAATGATAATGATTAGTATAATAGTGTTACAAAATAGTAAAACATAAAACATAAAACAAACAATTAATATAGTAATAACATGAATTAAATAATTATAATGATTAGTATAATAGTGTTACACAATAGTGTTACAATATAGTAAAACATTATTAATATAGTAATAAGTTGAATTAAAATTATTAATATAGTAGTAACATGTATTAAATAATGTTAAAGATTAGTATAATAGTGTTACAAAATAGTAAAACATAAAACATAAAGCAAACAAACTATATAGTAATAACATGAATTAAAATTATTAATATAGTAATAGCATGAGTTAAATAATGATAATGATTACTATAATAGTATTACAAAATAGTAAAACATAACACATAAAACAAACAAATAATATAATAATAACATGAATTAAATAATTATAATGATTAGTATAATAGTGTTACACAATAGTGTTACAATATAGTAAAACATAGAACATAAAACAAACAAACAATACAGTAATAAAATGAATTAAATAATGATAATGATTAGAATAAGAGTGTTACATAATAGTAAAACATAAAACAAACAAACAATATAGCAGTAACATGAATTAAAATTATTAATATAGTAATAACATGAATTAGATAATTATAATTATTACTATAATAATCCTACAAAATACTGTTAAAAATAGTAAAACATAAAACATAAAACATAAAACATAAAACAAACCAACAATATAGTAATAACATGAATTAAATAATGATAATGATTAGTATAATAATGTTACAATATAGTAAAACATAAAACATAAAACAAACAAACATTATAGTAATAACATGAATTAAATAATTATCACAATTAGTCTAATAGTCTCACAAAATAGTAAAACATAAAACATAAATACCGTTACAAAATAGTGTTACAATATAGTAAAACATAAAACAGAAATAGAGTTACAAAATAATAAAACATAAAACATAAAATAAACAAACAATAGAGTATTAACATGAATTGAAATTATTAATATAGGAATAACATGAATTAAATAATGATAATGATTAGTATAATATTGTTACAAAATAGTAAAAGTTAAAACATAAAAAGAAACCAACAATATAGTAATAAAAATTATTAAATAATAATAATGATTAGTGTAATAGTGTCACAAAATAGTAAAACATAAAACATAAAACAAAGAAACGATATAGTAATAACATGAATTAAGTAATGATAATGATTAGTATAATAGTGATACAAAATAGTAAAGCATAAAACATAAAACAAATAAACAATATAGTAATAACATGAATTAAATAATGGTAATGATTAGTATAATAGTGTTACAAATAGTACAACATAAAACATAAAAGAAAAACAAACAATATAGTAATAATATGAATTGAATTAAAATTATTAGTATAGTAATAAAATAAATTAACGATAACGATTAGTATAATTGTGTTACAAAATAGTAAAGCATAAAAAACAATATAGTAATAATGTGAATTAAAATTAATAATATAGTAAATTAAATAATGATAAAGATTAGTATAATAGTGTTACACAATAGTTTTACAATATAGTAAAACATAAAAAATAAAACAAACAAACAATATAGTAATAACATGAATTGAAATTATTAATATAGTAATAACATGAATTTTGTAATGATAATGATTAGTATAATAGTGATACAAAATAGTAAAACATAAAACATAACACAAATAAACAATATAGTAATTACATGAATTAATAATTATAATGATTAGTAAGATAGTGTTACAATATAGTAAAACATAAAACATAAAACAAACACACAATATAGTAAAAACATGAATTAAAATTATTATTATTGTAATACCATGAATTAAATAATGATAATGATTAGTGTAATAGTGTTACATAATAGTAAAACATAAAACATAAAACAAACAAACAATATAGTAGTAACATGAATTAAAATTATCAATATAGTAATAACGTGAATTAAATAATTATAATTATTAGTATCATAATCTTACAAAATATTGTTAAAAAATAGTAAAAAATAAAACATAAATATTGTTACAAAATAGTGTTACAACATAGTAAAACATTAAACATAAATATTGTTACAATATATTTAAACATAAAACGTAAAACAAATAAACAATATAGTAATAACATGAATTAGAATTATTAATATAATAATAACATGAACTAAATAATGATAATGATTAGTATAACAGTGTTACAAAATAGTAAAACAAAAAACATGAAAAAAAAAACAATATAGTAAGAACATGAATTAAAATTATTAATATAGTAATAACATGAGTTAAATAATGATAATGATTAGTATAATAGTGTTACAAAATAGTAAAACATAAAACAAACAAACAATATAGTAATAACATGAATTAAAATTATTAGTATAGTAATCACATGAATTAAATAATGATAATGATTAGTATAATAGTGTTACAATATCGTAAAACATAAAACATAAAGAAAACAAACAATATAGTAATAATATGAATTAAAATTATATAATTTAGTAATAACATGAATTAAATAATGATAATGATTAGTATAATAGTGTTACAAATTAGTAGAACATAAAACATAAAACAAACAAACATTATAGTAACAACGTGAGTTAAAATTATTAATATAGTAATAACATGAATTAAAATTATTAATATAGTAATAACATGAATTAAATAATGATAACGATTTGTATAATAGTGTTACAAAATAGTGCTACAAAATACTAAAACATAAAACATAAAACAAACAAACAACATATCTTTTTTTTTGTGTAAATAAGCTTTTGTATCAACAGAGTGAAAATATTGTACAAAACTTCTACTTTAGCATATTTATGGCCGCTAGACAGCAGGCCTGGCTACTTAGAAAGAGAAACATAGGCTACTTAGAACGTAAAACATAGGCACACCTCGCAGGGTGGTAGAGAAGTAAAGCATTTCAAACCAAACTGGTCCTAAGAACAAAAGACATAGCAGGAATTAGAAAAGAAGAGGCGAAGGGAGCGATCAGCAAAAAGAGGACCGAGATCTCCACCATCAACGGTTGGCAGGTCCTGGCTTGGGAGGGTTTCCCGGTTGGGTGCCAGAGGTTTCCCCCCGCTGAGTCTCAGCAGGAATGCCGTCGGTGCCAATGACGTTGCACAGGAGCTTGATTAACACAGTAAACTTCTTGCTGATGTAGTCCGCCTGTTGGTCCAGCGAGGAGAGCTTAAATTCTATTCTTTCCACCACTGCCATGTGGTCGTGCTCCATTGCCTCAGTATGTTTCTTGAGATTGCGCAGTTGCTCTGCTTGTTCCTCTTGGGCGTCTAGAACTTTAGCGAGGAGGGTCTTCATATGCCAAGCTTCAGCTTGGGTCTGGACAAACTGTGTGGCCCGCGTGTAGGTAGTTCCTGGGTCCAGCAACCAATCCACTTCCTTCCCCAATTGCTGGTCTGAGACCTGGGTTTCCTCTTCATTAACGCTGGTCTCCAGTTCGCCTATCTTGCGCTTGTTCCGCTGGGAAGTTCTGGTCTCGTACATTGTCTTAGCTTGCTGGAGGTCTTTAATAGCTGATTGGTTGCGGCAGCTTTCCCCCTTCATAGCGTAGCCTGTAGCCACGGAGATAACCTGCACTAAGTTGGCAGAGGGAGCGGGCTTAGACTTGCTACGCATTAAAACAATGCTTTCCTTTGAGGCTGAGATGGTTGTTAAATAGCCAATGGCCGGGAGGTGATCGGATTGTGGTTGCTGATGTCTATGACACTTGCCTATCTGATCGGAATAATTGTTGTGCGATGGGAGAATGGTTGGATCTTGAAATGATTACCGGCCTTTACTATCACCGTCACCTCCTTCATCCTGAGCTAGCCATGTGTGCTGAGTCCTGCCCTTCTTACGTGATCCGGATTTAAACAGAAACGTAATAAAATACAAAGATAACCATATACACAAAGATGCAGCGGAAATAATGCTTCATTTCATTAATGGAAAATATCGAAATATGCTTACAACCAGAATTGGAAATAAACCAGCTAGGGGGATGGTAGCTTATCTCTGAGAAGAGATGTACGGCTACATGCCTCTAAACTGTTCTGAACTGTCTTACAATGAGGCTCGAAGGCTTATTTATTGTTGAGAAACAATGGAAAACCCTTCACATTCCAAAACCTAACCCCATAAGATGAAACACCAAATTGTGGGCCCCGTTTTGGGTAAATTGGTACATCAATTTCCCGGGGTCGTAACTTTGGCATACGATCTCCGTTTGACGCGTATGATAGCTCATTAGAAAGATTTATCATAGAACGACCACTTTGGGAAGGGAAACACCAGTCCATGGAACCATTTTTCCCCCAAAGTTCCCAAAAAATGTCGTTTAGGGCCTCAAAACAGCTCCGGAAGTTCAAGACCCGAAAAAACTGCTAAAAATAGTAAATTGTGCTACAATTACGGAAACTAAAAAACTGAAAGAGACAGTTGAGGGGGTCCAAATGGGATAGGTGGGTGGCCACCAACATCCACCTGGATCATTCCTCCCCCCTTAGGAAGCAATGGTCCCCATTGCATTGAGTTCCTCCCTTAGATGAGGAAGCTTTTGCTAAGTTGGGTCACTGGTGAGCTATTCTGCAATCTCTGATGTGTCCAGCAATGGTGGGAAGCATGGTCGACGACGGTCCATTTTGAACACTCGGTGCAAGCAAAGGAATGGAGGAATGTTGTGCTTCAAAGCATTGTTGCCCATAGCCTTGGTACTGGTATAAGGACCATGTCGGAGTGGTCTGAGTTTCTGATGGGTTCTAGTAAGGTGTCCTCTCTGTCGATGCAACCAGAATTTGTTGCCCACCTGAAGCTTGTGTGGTACCCCTGTGCATGAGGAGAAGTTGTTCCTATGTTCTGTCATGACTGTATCCCTTTGCTGCTGCTGCGTGGAGGAACCCTTTGCGGGGGTCATGGATGTAGCAACGATCTTCCCCTTACTTTGGGAGCGTACCATACAAATGAATTTCCTGGCCTGGGAGATGAGCTTGCTGCCTTTCTTAGCAGTGATCAAAGATGTGGCGGTAGGCGGGGCTACCTCCGGTATCCTGTATAATGAATCACCCAAAGAAATAATGACATCGCGGGGCCTTGACTCATACACAACATGTCGCCTCCACAAGTATGGCTGGAATAATAATACATCACAAACATCTAGAGGTGTAACATCACACAATACCTCATCTGTGAATGGTTTGATGTTGTAGGGAAGGCGGTACTACTGGCGAACTTTGAGATCTCGTCCTTCATGAAGCCACCCGATACTGTACGGCTGCGGGTGTGGTGTAGTCGGTAGGCCCAACCGCTTCAAGACCTATGCTGAAATAAGTTTCTTTTGGTTGCCACTGTCGACAATGAATTGCAGCGGCGAACCCTTCACCCACATCTGTGAGTGGAAAAGACGTTCCCCCTCCTCTGGCTCTTCAGGATCATTTTTCTGGATCTTGGCAGTGGCAACAGTGGTGATGGGATCCGCATCAATGATCTGCTTCCCTTTGCCATTCCCCTTGTCGGGTTCTGGCTCAGGGTCAGAACATGCATCCGATTCGGAAGCCTTCAACTCGGCCACCAGCGACTGCTTGGTCCGGCACTCACTTGTGTTATGAGTGGGACTCTTGTGGAACTCACACCACTTTCCCGTGTCCTTCTTCAGTTTTTTGGTGTTGTTCTTTTCTTGTGGCTTCGACGGGTTGTCTTGGGTCATCCCGCCTTGGCTTTTTCCTTTGGGCTTCAGATTTGCAGATCCAAAGTCTCTCTTCTTCTGTTTGAACTTTTGCTCGATTTTGACAGCGTATCGGTATGCTGTGCCGAGTGAGGAGATGTTCAAGAACTCCATCGCTTCCTGGATGTATCTATGTAGGAAAACGCGGTATTTGAGCACCAGATGCATTTCAGAATCTTTGATACCCAACTATGCGAAGGGTATGAAAATTTTTTGTGAACTCCGGCACATCTTGGTCTCGTCCTTGCCGCAGCGTGGTCCATTTTGATGTATTTGTCCTCATAGCTTTTAAGAGGGTAGTACTGCTCCTTGATGGCATCTCGGAATGAATCCCAAGTGGGTGCAGCTGAAAATAATGAGCCCGTGCTTTCATCCTTCCACTCGCAGTAGGTTTCCCACCAGTCCTTGATGTGGGGGGCTGCTTTCAGAAGAGCGAAAACAATCTTTTCCTGACTTGAAAATTCATGAACAGAAAAATAACCCTCTAGTAGATTTAACCATTTATCTACAGCATCTGCATCTATTTTACCCCCGAAGGTGGGGATTTCAAAATTAACTTGTACCTTAAAGGGTGTGGCATTTCCAGCGTAGCTGCTGGAAGCCGATGCGTCACCTCTGGGTAGCCACTGAAGGATTTGCGCAAAGGTGGCCATCATCGCGTTCCGTTGTCGCTCGAGGGCTTCTTCGAGCAAGATTTTGATAGGATCTCCTGCCCACTCGTCTTTCTTCTCATCCGCCATGGGAGGCCGTCGGGATTTTTGAGGCTAGTCTTGCAAAGGTTCGACTAGTTCAAGCCCTAACTCCTTATATCCCGACCTCGTTGGGGACATGCAGAGAAAAACAGAGAAAAAAAGCAGACTGCTCTGATACCGCTGATCCGGATTTAAATAGGAACGCAATAAAATACAGAGATAACCATATACACAAAGATGTAGCAGAAATAATGCTTCATTTCATTAATAGAAAATACCGAAATATGCTTACAACTAGAATTGGAAATAAACCAGCTAGGGCGATGGTACCTTATCTCTGAGAAGAGATGTGGAGCTACATGCCTCTGAACTGTTCCGAACTGTCTTACAATGAAGCTCGAATGCCTATTTATTGTTGAGAAACAATGGAAAACCCTTCACATTCCAAAACCTAACCCCAGAGGATGAAACGCCAAATTGTGGGCCTCGTTTTGGGTAAATTGGTACATCAATTTCCCGGGGTCGTAACTTTGGCATACGATCTCCGTTTGACGCGTATGATAGCTCGTTAGAAAGATCTATCAGAGAACTACCACTTTGGGAAGGGAACCATAGGTCCATGGACCCATGTTGCCCCCAGATTTCCCAAAAAACGTTATTTAGGGCCTCAAAACAGTTCCGGAAGTTCAAGACCCGAAAAAACTGCTAAAAATAGTAAATTGTGCTACAATTATGGAAACTAAAAAATTGAAAGAGATAATTGCGGGGGTCCAAATGGGATAGGTGGGTGGCCACCAACATCCACCTGGATCATTACGGCGCCTGATTTCAAAACTAATCATGGGGGGTACGTATCTCTTGATCTCCTGCGTCTGACAGATATGCCTTGTGTCATTTGTCCTTCGGTTCTTGCTGGATTTAATGTAATTCGCTGAGTAAGCATAACTAATCACTGGAAACATTAAATTCTTCTGTTGTATGATCATCCGTCTCTGCCGATGTCATGTCCAGCCGGGCGAGCTGCATGCATTTTTCCTGTAGTTCTGGGCATTCGATGTCTTTCCACCAGCTGTCCCACTTAATGTTGGGGTGCTCAATCCCGAAGTTTGCCAGGTGGTCCGCAACCGTGTTACCCTTGCGCCAGATCGCCTGAAAGGTGAGACCTTTCATTTCTTTGAGCATTCTGGCAATGTTATTGGTTACCTGAGCTAAACGCCAATGTTTCGTTACCCTGCTTGCCGGCGTGCCACTGTAGATTTTCCTGGCCGCTGTGATGGCAACTTCTGAGTCACCTTCGATTACTGCATTGCCTGCTCGGTTCAAGCTAAGAATTCTTAAGCCTTTTTCCAGAGCAGCGAATTCCATCTCGTTGTTGGTACCTTCTCCCAGTGCCTGACTGTAAATGTATAGAATTTCCCCTTTGTGGTTTTTGATGACTCCTCCTATGCCTGCTAGTCCGGGATTACCTCGTGAGGCGCCATCGAAGTTTAACTTTAGGAAGCCAACAGGGGGCCTCTGCCATCCAAGCGGTCCCATTCGAGGTTCTTGTTGGCTGCTTGCGGTTGATATGTTGTTCCCATTATCTAACTTGAAGATTTTCACAATATGTTGGTCTCTTGCTGAGAGTTTGCTGCCGGGAGCTGCGCTACATTTTGCCAGGATTAGCTGGAGAACATTTTCAGTTAATGTGAGTTGCGAAAACTCTAGATTTCTCTGATCATTCTGAAAAATGCGCCTGTTCCTTTCCTTCCAAATGTTCTAGGTTAAGAACCCTGGCAGGACTTTCCAAATGCTGTTAATTTTGAGATTGTTAGAGTAGTCGCGAGGCCAATGCAAAATGGTATTTTGGATGGAGTCTTTGTCCCTGTTGTTTTGCTACATGGTAGTTTCTATCCATTTCCATAAGTACTCTACCCATTCGCATGTATTGAACAGATGATTTATGATTTCTTCTGCTGCTCTGCAAAGGGGACATATAGAGGGACCAGAGAATCCTTTTTTGCGTAAGTTTTCCCAGGTAAGGGTTTTTCCTTGCATGAGGAGCCAAAGGAAGGTCTTTATTTTAGGCCAAAAAAGGGCGTCCCAAACCTTGATGCTCCACGGCATGGCCTCCCCGTGTTCATAGTGCTCCAGCTGCTCCCTAGCTTCTTTGAGGGTGAAATTATCACTGCCTTTCATTCCTCATCTTAGCCTGTCCCGTTTTGTGGATGTTCTTATCTTTCGTTTGTTTAGAGTGCGTAGGAAGTTCCTTATGTTGTCATTTTCTACTATTGTGTTGCCCGTGTTAAGGGGTGACCATTCCCTCCAGTCCTGCCCACTGTTGTCGTGGCTCCAGTACTGATGAACCTTGTAATTGCCCATGCTCTGAAATTCCATTTTGTAATTCTCCAGTTCTGGACTAACAAGGCGAGGTAATTGCTGCCAAGCATCCTCCCAAAAGAACGTTGTTTCCCCGTTGCGGATTTCCCAGAAGCTGTGGTCTTGTATTATGTTGCGGTTTCGCCTAGCTAAATTCAAAATGGGAGACCCTTCCGGCACGTCCTGCAACCTAATTAGGTCTTGTTCACTGCAATCTGGAGTGTATTTCTCCTTCCAGTGCCTTGCCCAAGGTAGAGCGGATTCTTTTAACCAGCACTACCACAGCTTGGCTCCACAAGTCCAAGCCACCAAAGCCCATTTGTTTTTTTCCGAATTTCCTTTCCATAAGAACGATCTCTGGATGGTTCTTATCTTGTGAAGGATGCCTTGAGGGGAAGGCAAGATGGAAAGCATCTACTGAGGGATAGCTTGAAGGATTGCCTTAGTTAGGACTAATATGCCCGCAAATTTGAGGGCTCTGTGAGTCCAGTGTCTACATTTGTTCTCCAATTTTGCCAGAATTTTTTCCCAGTGATGTTTTTGCCAGGGTTTAGACGTTAGAGGGGCGTCCAGATACTTAGAGGGTAAGTTGCCCCATATAAATCCAAGAATATTTGAAAGATGTTTCTGGATTGCAAGATGAGTGTTAAAGAAAAAAATTGTAGATTTAGCGTGGTTAATTTCCATACCTGACACTTTGCTGAATAGGCTTAGGATATTTTTGAAAGCCATGGCTTCCTTCACCGTGGGGGTGCCGTGCAGCATAGTGTCGTCCACGAACTGCTGGTGCGTAGTTGCAGGGATATATTGCAGGGGATGAAGCCCTCGAATATTGCCTTCTGCTTTTGCTTTACGGATGAGTCGACTTAGACCTTCCATGAGGATCACGAAAAGGAAAGGGGAGAGAGGGTCTCCCTTCCTGATACCCCGGGCGGGGGAGAAGGGTTCCGAGGTGGATCCATTTACCAAGATGGAGAAATTGGAGGATTTAATTAAAGCAAGAATCCATTTAATCCATTGATGTTCAAAGCCAATGGCTGTGAGAACACCTTCCAGATATTGCCAGTTGACTTTATCAAATGCTTTGGAGAGATCCAATTGCATTAACATACCTACTTTCTTCCTGGTCTCGAGAGTGTGCACCATCTCTTGAGCTAAGAGGATGTTGTCCAGTATTTGTCTGCCCTCCACATATCCAAACTGTTCTTCCGAAATTAGATTGGGAAGAATAGGCTTGAGTCTGTTGGCTATAACCTTGGAGATGATCTTGCAAATCACATTGCAAAGAGCTATAGGTCTAAATTTCTCAGGAGTGTTGGCATCCTCTTCCTTTGGGACTAGAGCCAGGAAGGTGGAGTTGAGAAATTTGAGAATGGTACCGGAGCGCCTTGAATCTTCAACCACTTCTCAGATCTCTGTTTTGATGGTGGGCCACCACGCTTTGTAGAAGTTTATGGTGAAGCCATCTGGTCCTAGAGCCTTTTCGTTTGGCATGCTTTTAATGGCCTCCTCCACTTCCTCCATTGAGACTTCTCTGAGAAGAGCGAGATTTTGCTCATTAGTTATGATGCTGGGAATGGCCTGAGCTAGAGAGTCTATTGCCTCTGTTATTTCATCCTGCGTCTCCTGAGCAATGTGTTTGAAATGCCTTGTGAGTAGAGAAGAAATGTCCTTATGATTTTGCAAAGTTTCTCCTGCTTCATTTTTGAGTTTGAGGATTTTATTTGCACTTCTGTAGTCTAGAGTGGACCTGTGGAAAAACTTTGTATTATGCTCTCCTTCTTTAAGCCACTGGACTCTGGATTTCTGTCTCCAGAGTGTTTCTTCTTGTTGACATCGGAGTTGCCATTGAACCATCAAATCTTTTTCCTGCTCTTTGGATACTTCACTAATATTCCCCGAGGTCCAGCTTTTGTGAATTTTCTCGAGCATGCTCTCTATTATGGATTTTTCCTGGAAGATATTTCCGAATTCTGTTGCATTCCATTGCTTGATTTTGATTTTGATGTGTTTTAGTTTGCTTTGGAGCTTGAACATTCTGGTTCCTTGTATGTTCAGTGGTTCACACCACCACTTCTCCAGCATTTTAACAAAGTTAGGGTGTTGCAACCAGAACTTTTCGAATCGGAATGGCTTGTTTCTAGGAGTGCCGAGGAAGGCAGCTTCTAGTGAGATAGGCCAGTGATCCGATCCTCCACTAGGAAGAATGTCAGAGTCCACTGTGATGCCTTCTAGAATGATGCTTTCTGAAATGAGAAATCTATCCAATTGAGAAGCTATAAGTTTCTCTCCTCCTCGTCTATTGTTCCAGGTGAAGGAGCTAGTTTTTGGCTGGATGTCTACTAGTTTTGCATTTTCAATGAATTCTGCAAAGAGCTCTGCATCCCTATTTAGCCTTCTTGTTCCTCCTTTTTTCTCCAAGAGAGAGGTTAACATGTTGAAATCTCCTCCCATAATGATCTTCGAGGTGATATGTCTTAGTTGTAGATTCATGAGTGAATTAAGGAAATGAAATTTCTCTTCTAATCGTTGAGGTCCATAGACATTTATACATAAATAGGTTTCAGAGTTACCTATTACTTGAATCTCCGTGGCAATGTAGGATCTGGTGGCCTCCATTGAAAGGACACTCACTACTCTGGTGTGCCTCCCTCCCATCTTTGACTTGCTACTTCTATGAAGTCAATAGGTTTGCCTAATTTTTTGCTGATGTTTGCCATGTGAGAAGTGGCACATTTGGTTTCCTGAATGAACATGATGTCCGACTTTTCTTTTTGGAACTTCCTGTGGAGAAGTCTTTGCTTTGCTAGGCTGTTGAGCCCTCTTGCATTCCATGAGACTATTTTCATTTATAACGAGGACTGTTAATGGTAGGATGGGAAGGCATTGAGTGCCTTCATTTTTCCTGAGTTTAGCATTAAGATCCCTGGATCATGTAGCACCTCACCGTTTGTTCTTCTTCCCCTTTTCTTTTTTTGCTTGAGGCCAGATGGATTGAGGAAGATATTTTTAGAGTGATTTCCTGTACCTGTTGCAATGCCTAATCTTCTATTTTGCCTGTCTAGTTCTTCCTTCTATCTTGCTATGAATAGATCGTTGATCTTGCTTAATTCGTCTTCTGGGACATTTTCTAGTCCTTGAGCTTTGCAGTTTTCCTCTATGACTGGATGATTTACACCTTCCTTCTCTAAGGCTTCGTTGAGCTCCATCTCGTCACTTCCGCCATCACTGGTTAGCATTTTCGTATCTTCGTCTTGGGTTCCTACATGCTCGTGCCTATGGGCCTTGGAACTGAGTGGATCTTCCTCCTTTTCCTTCCTGTTATGGTCTGGTTGGTGCTTTTGCTCCTCAGTCCTCTGCTCTTCCACATTTGTTTCTTCAGTGTCTGTTTCTGTTTCTAGTACACTGTAAGTGTTGATGGTGTTGCCTGGTACTGCCCCTATTCTATTTGATCATCTTTTGTTGGCTCTTTGTCTTGCTTTTGGTTTAGTAAATATTTCTTTGCTCTGTGCTTCTGGCATGGGTTTGAGAGCTTCTTCAGTTCTGTTTAGAGGACAGTCTCTTACGAGGTGACCGTGTTCATGACACTTTCGGCATCAGAATGGGATTTGTTCATAGTCAATGGCTTGGAAGTAGTCTTCATCTCTAAACTCCAACCATATTCCCTCATGAAGGGCTCCCGAAACGTCCAACTCCACACATATTCTGGCACATGAGGTGTATCTTTGCTGAATAGTTGCTTCAGAGGCTTTAATTAAGGTTCCCAACCTGTCTCCAATTTGTTTGAGGGTTGCTCAGCCGTAATAGTCTACGGGAAGGGAGAAAAGTCGGATCCATACTGGAACTTTTATGAAGGTTTCTTTTTCTGGGACAAAGTTTGTTTTCCAGGGTCTCATGTAGAGACCCGCAGAAGCAAAAAAATAGGGACCTCCATCAAAAACCCTATCCTTATCCTCTAAGTTTGTAAAGACAACAGTAAAGAAACCTTTTGCTCCTAGGTGTAGTTTGATATCACCTTTAGGTTTCCAGTGTTGTTTGATCCATTGACAGAGGGCGCGCTCCATTGGCCACAGTCCCATGAACTTGCATATGACTGCATGTTCTAACATATGCTCGCGATGGGCTTGAATCTCCGGATCTGTACAGACAACTCTGAGGGCTTCTTTTTTCTTCGGTTTGCAAGCTCCTTGTGTAGCTTTGTTGGTGCCAGGAGTGGAGGATGGCCCTTTGTCCCTCTCTTCTCTCTTCTTTCTCTCTTCATTTTTCTCTTCATCATCTTCTGTTTGGGGATTTATTAATCCTGTGATCCTTCGGTCTGCATCTGTGCTGTTGTTTCTATCTTCCTTTTCATTAGTAACTTTGTCTTTCCTTTTGGAGCTGCCTCTGTTTTCCGCTGGCACTTTTTGTTCCTTTTTTGTGCTGGTGCCACTGGAGTCCTTGCGTTCACCATATCCCGAGATTTTTAGTCCTTCCTGTGCTTTCTGCTTGTGCATGACTACTTTTTTTAAGGATCGGGTCCCTATGGACCCCCCGCTTACCATTTGTCGGGTCAGTCTGCACCCTCTGCTGAGAAGATCAGCTATTCTGTCGTTCTGTGCTGCCATAGCTGTCTCTGTTTTGGCAGGACTGAGGCGTTAAACGCTAGACCTGGTATCGAGTTCCTCGTTTTCAAAAGCCAACTCCAACAAACAAACAACATATCAATAACATGAATTAAAATTATTAATATAGTAATAACATAAATTTAATAATGATAATGATTAGTATAATAGTGTTACAAAATAGTGTAAAATAACAGTGAAACATAAAACATAAAACAAACAAACAATATAGTAATAACATGAATTAAAATTATTAATATAATAATAACATGAATTAAATAATGATAATGATTAGTGTAATAGTGTTACAAAATAGTAAAACATAAAACATAAAACATAAAACAAACAAGCAATATAGTAATAACATGAATTAAAATTATTAATATAGTAATAACATGAGTTAAATAACGATAATGATCAGTATAATAGTGTTACAAAATAGTAAAACATAAAACATAAAACAAACAAACAATATAGTAATAACATAAATTAAGTAATGATAATGATTAGTATAGCAGTGATACAAAATAGTAAAACATAAAACATAAAACAAATAAACAATATAGTAATAACATGAATTAAATAATGATAATTATTAGTATAATAGTGTTACAAATAGTACAACATAAAAA
>APFE030607985.1:0-11947 GCA_000404065.3 Pinus taeda | reverse complement strand
CAAGAAGTATGGACTGGTAAGAAACCCTCTCTTTTCCATCTGAGGGTATTTGGATGTGATGCATATGTACATGTCCAAAGGAGAAACGAACCAAGTTGGATAGTAAATCTGAAAAGTGCATCTTTATTGGGTATAAGGATGGTTTAAAGGGTTATAAGCTTTGGAACCCAGTAACAAGGAAGGTTGTGTACAGTAAAGATGTGGTGTTCAGAGAGGTGAAAGATGTTATTAAACATGAAGTCCAACCAAAGGAACCTGTGAAGATAGAGTTTGAACTAAAGGAGGAAGAATCAGACTCTGTAGCAGAGGAGGAATTAGAAGATGAAGAGCCACAAACTCCGGCTATGAGAAGATCAGTTTGAGAAAGAAGGCAGCCAGAAAGGTACAGTCCATCTGCTTTCTCTTCAAATTTGGCTTTGTCTGTCACTGATGATGATCGTAGAACTGTGAAGGAAGCAGTGGGTTCAGAGGATGGAAAACTCTGGAAAGAGGCCATGTTTGATGAAATGGCATCTTTGCACAAAAATTCGGCTTGGGATCTGGTGGAGTTGCCAACTAGAAGGAAAACCATTGGCAACAAAAGGTTATTCCCAGGTGCCGGGAATTGATTTTGGTGATATTTTTTCTCCTGTTTCCAAGGTAAATTCTATTAGATTACTTTTATTTGTTGCTCCTTCTTTTGATTTTGAGGTAGAACAGATGGATGTGAAGACATCATTTCTTCACGAGGATTTGGAAGAGGAAATCTACATGAAGCAACCTGAAGGATTTGGGGTGAAGGGTAAGAAAGAAGTGGTATGCAAGTTAAAGAAGTCTCTGTATGGGTTAAAACAGTCACCAAGGATGTGGTAAGAAATTTGATACATTTATACGGGGACTTGGCTTCACCAGAAGCAAAGGAGATCATTATGTGTATTTTAAATTAATTGGTGACCATGTTATTTATCTGGTCTTGTATGTGGATTATAAGTTGCTGGTTGGAAATGACAAAGAAATTATCGAGGATTTGAAGACCTGATTGTCCTCCAAATTCGACATGAAAGATCTCGGTGCTGCAAACTATATTTTGGGCATGGAAATTAAAAGTTATCGGGCAAAGAGGAAGCTCTGGTTAAACCAAAGGAAGTATGTCGAGACAATATTGCAGAGCTTTCATATGCAGGATAGTAAACCGGTGAAGGTTCCTATTCCTGTAGGCGTGAGGTTATCTGCTGAATAGTGTCGCAAGACACAAGAAGAGGAAGAGGACATATCCCATGTTCCATGTGAAAGTTTAGTCGGTAGCTTGATGTATGCAATGGTCTGTACTAGACCAGACATTGCACCTGCAGTGGGAGTATTGAGCAGGTTTATGTCAAAACCAGGGAAGGAGCACTGGACAGCAGTGAAGCAGGTTTTCAGGTATTTGTGTGGCACTTGTGACTATGATTTGTGCTACCAAGGAAGACTAGGATTGGACAAAGTGTTGGATATTCATGGCTTTGTTGATGCAGACTAGACTGGAGATCTGGCTCAGAGAAGATCTACAAGTGGGTATGTGTTTAACCTATTTGGAGGTGCAGTCAGTTGGATGAGTAAGAAATAACCTGTAGTGGCACTATCAACTACAGAGGCAGAATACATGGCAGCCACTCATGCAAGCAAGGAAGCAGTGTGGTTGCATAGACTGTGTTCAAGTATGGGGTTAGTACAGGGAGCTATAAGGATAGACTGTGATAGCCAAAGTGCAATTTTCTTAGCAAAGAACCCTGCTTATCATTCAAAGACAAAGCACATTGATGTTCAGTATCACTTTGTGAGGGATATGATAGAAGACAAAAAGGTGTTGCTGGTAAAGGTGGACACTTTGAATAATACTGCAGATGCATTGACAAAATCTGTGAGCTCTGAAAAGTTCTCTTGGTGTAGAGAAACAATGGGTGTTTTAAGGCTAGAAAAATGACTAAGCTCTCCTGTAGCCCCCTGTGGAAAGAAAACAACAAGTGGGAGATTTTTGGGTTGTGTTATATTCTTTCCACATATTTAACAGGGGGTTTGAGGGGTACCCGTAACCCCAGTTTATGGGGTCCGGGGCAGCGCCCCAGAAAATTTTGGTTTTGGACCCTATGTTAGGTTGGGTGGACCCACCTATGGTTTTGTGCATGATTTTCGCACATGTTTTTTTGATGCGATGGTTTTCGGTCCATGGTATTGGATACGATGATTTTTTGGTCCATGGTATTGGATGCTTCAACATGTATGTTTTCATTTCTAGGGACATAAGTTATGTTGAAGGCATCAAAGAAATTTTCATTGGAATCCCAAACCTCATTTCGATAAGACCTAAGCCTAAGATGCTTTGTTTGGAAAATATTTCTAACTTGTCTTACAATGAGCTCTGAGTCAGTGAAAACACTCAGGTTTTGTACCTTTAAACTCTTGGCTAACTATAGTCCTAGAAGGAAAGCCTCATATTCTACTACATTATTTGTAACTTCAAAATCGAGTTTACATGATTGTGTAATTTTTTCCTTTTCTAGTGAGATTAGCACTACCCCAACCCCTGCTCCATCCTTTGTACAAGAACCATCAAAGAACAGCCTCCATACATCAGTTTGATTTGATACAGGGTTTTCCATTACATCTTCATTTTTTACCTGAGATTCATGTATGTGATTCGCAGAGAGTTGAAAACAGCCAAAATCTTGGTCAATAGCATAGATGGGGTGGTTCTTTGGTTGATTTGTTTTGCATACAGTGTGGACGAATCTAACCTCTCTATACAACCTAATTTTTTCTCCCCCATAAACTGGAATAGTGGCATAAGACATGTCCATCTGAAGAGCTCCCCCTAATTTGGTACAACAAGACCTTGAAAGGAGCATTCCAAATTTGGTAGGGATGTCAGTGAAAACAATATCTAACATTATGCTCTTTACTGGGATTTGGGCAAGAGTGACTACTAAATACTTAATCAATCCTAGACAAGGTACCCTTTTGGAATCAAAGGTGTACAAATCATGATAGGATCTAGTTATGTCAAGATTTAAATGATCCATGATGGTTTTTTGCATGAGATTATGTGATGCTCCATGTGGAGCAATAAAAAGGTGTCTTTTTAACTCCTAATTACCTCACATTAATTTTCAACCCAGGGACGACTTTTTATTTCAAGAGTGTACTCAGTCTGAGGCGGATATTTACTCAAGAGTAATGTTTTGCAGTATAGTGCTTAAAATGCAAAAGTAAATGAAAGCTGGAAACAAAATCTAATTGGAACAACAAGAAAATGAAATGTTCTAAACTAAATCATTCACTCAAACAACCATCAATCGAGGATACAATAGCAATAACTCATTCCTATGGATATTAATGCAATTGAAATCAAACTGGAACAAGACAATCAATCTGGGAACGAGGAAGCAATCCAATGTTCTCTACAGTTGACAGTCCTGCTTTAAAGAAATTAAAAGGAAATCGAAATTGAACTAAAGCTACTATTGAAAGTAAACTAGGAAAACTCTTTGAAAGCAAACTCTTGCAATTAATCAACAGAAATGAACAACAAGGTAAATGGACAGCAAACTGCAATTAAAGGAATATGAACAACAAACTCTAATTAATGGAAATGAACAACAACAAAGCCAAATTAATAGCAATCTTTACTCTAAAAATAAATCAGACAGCACACGGAAATAGAACAACATTGATTAATGATAGAATATGAAACAACGCTGGAAAGTCAAATATAAATACACAATGACTTAACACCCGGCACACCTTAATAGTAATCTAATCTTGGTAATCTTATTATCAGTCTTAGTTATAAAGAATACGACTGTATTTTGGAATGGAACAACAACGTTCATAGATTTAGCAATCGCAAGGAAATATAGTCTCTAAGATGAATTCAGTGATACCAATTAAAGAGTGTTACAACACGGATATGCTGAAATTGAACAACAATACATTCTATAAGGACCAGCAACGTTATATCAAAGATTAAAATAATAGCAATGCGTTACCAAGTCAAGATGAATCAATACGACATTCCTGTCATAGAGAACGATATTACTCAATTGGACATAAATTAGATATAACAGAACCGTGATGTAAAATAATAGAACATACCAGATTACCAAATAAAGTTGATAATCAAAACCACGCATAAACCAAAGAGATAATATACAACAGCAGCACAATCCACCAAAGGTTGGGCCCTTAGCCACCAGCGAATGTTGCTGGGTTACTTCAGGATCAAAGATGGAATGGCAACCAGATTTATATTAAAATATCAAAGCAGAGTTACAGTGGATTACAACAAGAAATCTCTCCATCTCTCAGCCATTATCCATTCTCTCTGCCATCCTCAATTCTGAATCTCTGATTCATCCCCAATTCCATTATTCGAATCCCTCCCCATCTCTGATCTCTTTTTTCATTTAAATAAAGAGATCAGAGAGAAGTTACCATAGAAATGATTACAGCAAGATTTATATTACAAAATTAGATTGTTTCCAACCAATTGATCAACAAGAAAATATATTTCAATCCATCTTTCAACAAGAGCAAGGCGAATTTGGCTTTGCAGCTGAGATTTGGAGGACGGTCGCAAAAAAAAATCTGAGAAAATCGTGCTCAAAGAACCCTACGTTTCTCTTAGTACAAGCCGAATTTGGGAAAACTATTATTTCTTAATGTTAACTGGGTTCGTTCTTGACAAAACCCATGTTCCAGATTTTCCAGATTCTTCTTCATTTGCTCAGAATCTCAACCGCAAAACTGTCACTTCTTATTCCAGCGAATTTCTGAGTTGGCACTTTTAATGATCAAATCTTCAATCTGAATTTATCTTGGAGGCTAAAAATGGTGAATAATGTTACAACCCAATTTATTAAAACTATCATGGATAAAATCATGCATAATCATCATTTTATTAGAAATAAAGGAAGATAATAATATTCATGCAATAAAGGATAAATCATTTATAAAATGATTTAAATGATAAATTATAACAAATGATATAATAGAGAAGAGTAAAAATGGATGAAATAAGTGTTACAAAGTGGTCGTATTCATATCCCAACACTCCAGAATCAAGCATCCAGTTATATAGCATGGAGTTATTTGTCTTTAGTGTCACATAGAAAGAGGGTACTATTTCATCTATCATATCTAAGCTAGGACCAAAGACAACTGTTGGTTTTTCATCTTGAAGGCTAATAACATCACTTTCAGCATCAATAGAGGTGTTTTGTATCCATTTGGAAACTTGATTTTTATATCCAGGGTTTTTGAAAGTTCTAAAAGTGGTATAGGGATCTTATCTCTTTCTAACTCCTTTTCAACATTAAATGCAGTTAAGACAGTTTTTTCAATTTGAGTTATATCAGTTGACTGATTTAATGGTCAAATAGTAGCTGTCTAAGTTTCAACATTTTTGGTATGAGGTTCAATTGTTGGAGGTTCTTTAAGAGGTCTTCCAGGGTCAGGTCTAGGTCTAAGATCATATCTTTTGTTCAGCTCTACAATTAGGAATTCAGAGAAAGCATGGTATTTGGAAACCTATGAGGATTCTTGATCTTCTTGAACTTGCTTATGTTGTGAAAGAGGAATAATAGTGGTCTAACCAGAAGAGGTATGCATATTGTTAATACCTTTAGTGATATTCATGGTATTCTCATCATGCTATTGATCATCTATCAGTAAAGGAGTTGGAACCTGTTGATCATTACTAGGTCATTGAAGAATTTGTAATTGTGGAGGTCTTTTGTATTGACCTTGATTTTGATTTTGAGGTCGAGTGACCATCTATTGAACTGTTCTAGGTTGAGTCTCAATCTTGGAATTCTATTGGATAGATTTATAAGAAGTGAAGTGATCTCATCAATTTTTGAATCTTTAGTTTTAGTCTTTGAATAAGTAAAGACCTCTTGACTAGATTTAAGCTTTATTTGGGCCTTTTCCTCTTTAGCTTTTAAAGTGGCTGAGGCAACGCTATTTGCTTCCACCTCTATAGTATTAGTTTGCATGTCTTCAAGAGTCCTTGAAGTTCTTTCTGTTAAAATTACAGCAAAATCATCTTCAAAGGCTTTTGAAAACCTATATTTGGCTACTGCTACAGGGGGTTTGCAATCACGAGGCATTTTATGGTAAAGTTTGTTGAATCTTTTAATAAAATCAGATATAGGTTCACCAAAGTTTCTTTTAAGTTCTTCAAACTCAGTCAAAAATTAAAGAGCATCTTTCTTCACACCCCATTGGTTTTTGAACATATTTGTTAACTCATCCCAATATCTAATGGAATTTGCAAGTAACTGCCTAAACCAGGTCCTCACATTTCCCTCAAGAGATTGAACAAAAAACCTTATATAAACATTTTCTTGCTCAATGTTCATATTATCTGCAAAATCTAGAAATGCTTGAACATGGTCCTTAGTTGAGGAACCAATTTCTAGGAAGATGTTTTAAATATCCTGGAGGGAATGCATCGAGGTTTTGAGGTAAAACTAAAGCTGCATATCTAGCGTGTACAATAGTTTGGAATGTCATAGTAGAAGATGGTGTGTGAGATGTTTGTGTAGATGTTGAATAAGAAAAAGAGGAAGATGATGATAAAGAAGGTATATATCTATGTGGAGGTGAGGAAGGAGGAGATCTCCTATATGAATTTAAGGGAGTCTTAATAACTAACTTGTGGACCTATGACTGAATATCCTCTTTTGTTTCAAAGAGTGGATTTGTATATATAGAAAAGGTCCCTTCAGGTTGTTCAGAAGTGGAAGCTTCAGGTTGTTCAGAAGTGGAAGGGAATGAATAAGTAGTGGGGGATATGAAGTCTGCAGGTTTGTATTCAGGTAAATGAACACCAAAGTCAAATTCAGATTTAGGTGATCCTATTGGTAGTGGGGGTTCTTGACATGTTTCAAGTGAGTGAATGAGGAAATTTGATTTGAAATCAAGTCCCCTGTTTAAAAGTTTAGAAACCCTAAGTGATAATTGTGTCCAATATGGATTGGATGGAATGTTGCTATAGGGATTAAATGGTAATATATCCTCAGACTGCAAGGATGAAGAAGAAGAAGATGGTTGAAGTTTTCTTTTGGAGTTGGCCATTCCCACTAGTTTTTCTGGCTCCGACAGAGGACTAACTGTGTCAGGTTCAGAATGGGATCTAGTATGCTTAAAAGGTGCCAGTCTGGCACAGTGGAGTTGCAAGGTAGAGAATTTTGACCTATCTAGACCTTTAGTCACCTTTAAAGGAATAGGATTTATATCGTTGTCCTAGGAATCCTAATCAAATTCGAATCCCCGACAACGACGCTAGATTGATGGTGTTCCTCTAAGATGATAATGGTCAATTGATCATGCCAGAGCATCTAAGATATTTGTTTTGGGGGTTTTGGATTTGGTTTTATGGAGGACCAATACATAGAAAAAACTGTAAGAATGACGTATTAACTCTTTTAGATAGTACTAATAGATAATCAAGGGGTTGCTATTTAACTTCACACAGTGATTTGAATTTATAAGGTGTAGAAAGAATAGTAAGAAGATATGATTAATTTAGATTTTAGAAAGAAAGATAAATTATCATAAGTGGGAAAACCTTTGTGCAATGTTCAAAAGTTAAAGAAACTCTTCTTAAAATTACATAATATGCTGACAATTTTATGATTTAGAGGGAGAATTTCAGACAAGCAATCCAATATCTCAGTCTCTTTATGATAATAACTTCAGAAGGAATTTTAAGAATAACTATAACACATTTATTCTCACAAGATATTTCATTTGTTGACGTGTTTCGAACCAACAAGTGTGGTTCATCGTCAGGACAAGTTGAATGAACAGATCCGGCTTAGGTCGGATCTATTCATTCAACTTGTCCTCACGATGAACCACACTTGTTGGTTCGAAACACGTCGACAAATGAAATATCTTGTGATTTACGCCAAAAAGTCTCTCTTAAACCTAATATGGATCACAGAAGCCTCAATTCAACATTTACTCTCACCCGATATCTTTGTATAACTTAAGCCTATGTAGAATAAACATAATGAATTGAAACACAGTGAAAACTTACAGAAGAGAACACTGTATGACACCAAATTCAGAATCCTTTGCTTTATTATCAGTGATCTAGAAATAATTTGTACGTCAATGCTTTACAAAATTACTTATGGAAAGGTACCACCTTTAATAACTCATAGAAGAGATTTATACAACTTTTGACAAAATATCCTATACTGATTACCAAATAACTTGAAAGAAGATAGGAAAAGAAAAATTATGGCATGATGTGTCCCTATTAGGTAGGAAGTTGTTGATGATTGTTCCTTCAAAATATGTTGTTGTTGTCTTCTTGTTGGAATGAAAAGTTAATTGATTGTTTCACACAATTGATCTCACCTTTTCTCACTAGGTATCTCGAGATTTACCATCCTTCTAAATATCTCATCAACTTCGGTATATCTCTCAAAATGTGGTTTAGTGAGAAAAAGGTGTCTAACTTCATATTTGATAGTGAGGTCAGAGCTTAAGGCTTCCAAAAACTCTTTGCTAGTAATCTGTCTTTTTATCCTTCAAAATTGACTATTGTCTGTTGCAATATTATATAGTCTCTCACAATAATCCTCCAAGTTTACTAGCTGATTATTCAATGACACTATCTCTGGTAACCCTTTCTTATGAAACATACTGAATTTGGAATGAAACCTTCTAATTGTAGTGTTCAAAGCTTCACATTTTGTTTTCGACTGAGTTAATAGATTCTTCTTCACTAGGACTTTCTTAATTTCCAAAATAGTAGTTGTTCTATCTGGAATGTTCATCTCTTGTAACTGCTACCTAGTTTTAGAGTTTATACCCTAATCATCCCTGATGCTTCTTTGGGTTTTGTGCCCAATGTTTCCTTCTGGGTCTCTATCTCTGTCGTGCATTTAGCAATCATTTCTTGCTACTCAAAAATGATTTGTATGGATGGCCATACTTCTGTTATAGAGTGGATAATATCTAACCAGATGTCTTCTTTGGCTTGGGCCAAAGTGTCTGCCATTAGAGTCTTGCTTTCTAACTGTTTAACCTTGAGATGTAACCTATGTGAATTTTTCATTTCCTCTACATACAAGGTATCCTTTTTTACCTTATGTGACTCCATGGTTTGGAACTTCTAGAGTAACTTCTCATTTTGTTGTTTATGTGCTTATAACTCTTGTGATAACCTTGTTGTTTCACCTGTTGCTGAAGATGAAGCAATGTTAGTAGGAAATGAGCTTAAATATGCACCTGTCATTGGAATTGTTGTCACTGAGGTCACAGCAAGTTGTAATACCTATTTTTCCTTGAGAAGTTGTTCTATCTACTCCATTTTCTTGATCTGTATGTTTTTCTCAATTATGAGCTTTAACATATCCTCCATGTGTTGTTCATTTTCTACCATTTCTTTGGTATGTGGATCCTCAGTTGAAGGTAGCTTCAACAGTTTCTTCAAGGTTTTAATCTCAACATTCTTCTTTTGTAGTGTTTCTTCAATTTCTTTACAGTCTTGGGGATAATATCCAATCTTTATAATGATATATTCCAAATACTTCACTTTGTTATCTTTAGAAAAGGATGACAGCTTTTTAATATTAAGTTGTGACTATACGTTGTACAAAGTAGTTCTGGGCTTGGAAAGAGACATGGCAGCTATAGTAATTTTTGAAAATAACATCTCACCTAATTGCCTATGCAAATCCATTTGATCAATGGGATGTATCTGGTTCACATCAAATGAGAAGATGGTCTTCTTGTATTCTATTGTGGATTTGGGAAATGGAATTTGAGCCTGCAAAAATTCCATTTTCATCCTTCCTCTTTCACTATTAAAGGAAGAGAGAAGTCTATGCTAGGAAGTGGATGTCTGTTTCTAAAACTAACTTTAAACTTGAGATTTAAGACTTTCATTCTTTTTCTTGATTTCCAAAAATGTTGAGAAGATATTTGCATCTCCTACTAAGATAATCTTAGTTGACTGAATAATCTCCATAGGTTCAGTTGAATAAGTAGGAGGCTTGGGATCAGTGGTCCCTGCTGATGAAACATCTTCCAATTCTCTAAGATCAGTTATCTCTGGTGGCTTGCTTCCTGATGACATTGATACTCTAGTTTTCAACTTATTTTGCAAAATATAGTACTCTTTACCTGGCTCTATAGCTGAGAGAGTTTCCTCTCTGGCTATCTTATGCTAAGTACTCTACGTAGCTGGAGTATTTGCCTGTGGAGTTGATATGGAATGTTCATCAGCTTCTGTGAGAGTTCCTTCAGACCATTTCTCCTGGTTCATAAATTTTTCCAATTCTGGCCTGGGAGTATGGTTGTAAGTTGTTGCCTTCAACTGCACTCTGAGAGTTGAAATGATACCAAAAGGATCATAAGACCAAGTAAAGCTTGGCTAGAGTTTCATGTTCTTTAGTAATTTGTATGCCTCTGTACTTGCAGACCTAGTGTTACAAATGAAATTTCCTACCTTGGCTTTGGGTTTAAACTGTGATTTCTTCTTTCTTGAGACAAAATGGACATCATCCATATTTATCATTTTCCTGATGTATTCTAGTGAGAATATTCTCATTGGCACATACTTAGGCAATTTGTATGGAGCCAACTCACTGGCATAGATCCTAATCTCACTATAATTCTGGTATAGGTACTAGTCACCAGTCTTGGTCTACTTTGATAGGTGCAATGTCCTTTTAATTTCTTCTCTAATTCTGGGCTCTGCCTGACTATTCAGTAGTTGAAGAACTAGATGTATAAAAGAATCAATGAACTGAGAGAATGTAAAGTTAGATAATCCTACTCTTACTAACTCTATCCAGTGAATCACTGATTGATTCACTCCCTGCTCATCTTGTCTGTTTAGCTGAATGGGCAATAGATCTCCCTATTGAAACAAAATTAAATGGATTACGACTGAATTATACCTGAAAACTCCTTGAGTGGTCAAATTCATAAACTGTTCATGTATATTATCATCCAAAAACTAGCTATAACTATACATGAAGGCATCTTGATATTCTTTGCTAAAAGTGGAAAAGAATCCAAGGATCGATTCATCAATAGGTTGGTCATTTTCATAACCTAGGAGGTATGATAACAGAGAGATAATGTGTACATTAGCTTCAAGGAACATGGAAGATGAATATGGTTGATTTCTCTTAGGTAATTCGACATCTTCTAGTAGGACAAGTTCAAAGAAAAGAGCTCTCTGTGGGAAGGTAAGTTTATTGTAGAGGTCCATGAGAGTTGCAGGCGAGAAATGGCTAAGGGAATCAAATGGAGGTATCATTAACATTTGATTTATGCTCTGAGTAGTAATGGTGATCAAGATTTTTCCATCCTGAGTCATCACGGTTCTTTGCACAGGGTCATACCTGGCTTGACACCAAAAGATTAAATCAGGAAACTAATGGGTCTTAGGAAAATAATATAATGGCAGAAGTGTCTCCCAGAAGCAAATGTGGTCCTCTTTATCAGCATATTTCAGTTTTAACCATGAATTTAATTCATAAAAATCAAATTCACATTCACAGTAATTGATCTTAAAAAGGGAATCTACAAGGGGCATATGATCCAGATCAAGGGAGACTGTAATTGGATTACCTTCTTTAGCAATCTTTTGTATCTTTGTTTTAGGAGCCATCCTACTACAGGGGAAATTCAGAAGATGTTTTAATAAAAATTGGATAACAATGGCGAAAATAAATAGAATTACAATTGGTGATTTTGATTTATGAATGGAAAAAAAAAAGTGGCAAAGATTGGAGGCAACGAGACTTTATAGGTTCAATTGGGCTCAATTGACTATTTATATCTAGCCATAGGAAATCAATTTGCAGAAGGATGAAAATTAATTCTTAACAGATGTTTAAATTGCTAATTAGGCTCAGCAATGGCTTTGGAGCATATAGCAACGATATTATAACATGGC
>APFE030607977.1:28088-56857 GCA_000404065.3 Pinus taeda | reverse complement strand
TTCCCATGTTCAAAGATGAAAAGAAAGATGACGTTATTATGCATTTGGTTAGATTTCATATGCATGTGTGTAGACTGAGGTTGAGTTTCCTGAGGATTCTCTCATGAGGATGTTTATGGATACCCTAGAAGACAAAGCTAGAGTATTGTTTGAAGGGTTGCAATTAGGAAGCTTTTTTTTTGTTAAATATTTCCATAGAATATTATTTGGACATTATGGGAAGTCTCATCCTTCCTTACTACTATTTCAAGACTGTTTCATTCAATATCTTGAAAGTATTTATGATGATGTATAATATATGAATGATGAGGACATGTTAGAGGCACTTTATGAATCTTCTTCTCAAGCTAGTTGTCATGGTGATCAAGATGATTTCTAATAATCAGATGTCTCTTCTTTAGTTGAATATGAAATGGATCAGGAATTTGACAAAAATGTCATATTACATGAAATTCATGAGAATTTGCAGCCTTATCAATCTATATTCAGTCAAAGGTGTGAGCAGAATCATTCAAATTGATTTCCACCCCATTCCTTTTCTTAGATTTTATGTCAAGAATAAACTTTTCAATATCAAGTTGTTGAAAATACATGCATGAAAGTTTTGAACAATGAGATAACATGTGATGGAAGTTGTCTACCTAGACAATAATGTTTTTCTGTTGAAAATCATAATGATGTTGTCCTAGTTAAAGTGCATGAAAGTTCACTTTTAGGTAAACCCGAGTTACATGAAGAGCTGAATATACAAGTTTTACCTTTTCTATTTAGGGATCATCAAAGTGACGTGGATGATATGCATAAATTTGTTTGTATAGGAGTTGTTAGTGTCTAGAATCAAGATGATAGCCCTCAAGCAAAATTATCAAAGGTCAAATTAGAATTGTTTGATAAGAGAAAGAATAGTTTTGATGCACACAATATGGATGTCATGTTTGAGGATGTTGAAGAATGTACGCATTTTTTTACTTACATGGAAGGGAATAAAAATATATTGTTGCCTTTTTATTTGATGATGCTCTTGGAATTTAAGATATAGGACAAAAGAAGCCATCAATTATGAATGAATTCGTACCCCATGGTTTTATTCATCAAGAAGAGGTGATTTTTCATGATTAACAAGGTCATTTGGTAAGTATATTCTAGCCATTATTGAAGGTCGAGTTTCTTTTGTTTATAAATTCGGTTTATGCATTCAATTTTTATTGTGACTTGCCAATAGATGGTTGACTTAAGAATATTCAAGGAGCCCTGGTGTTGGATTAGCTCTTTAACTGGTTATATTGGAGGTTTCATACTGCTTGAATTAAGTAAGTGGATTTTCAGATGTTAAAGTAGGTTTATTGGTACATAAATAAGCTTGTTGGGCAACCATTTACTTCAACTTTAGGCTACATTTTGCAGTTGTCAGTTTTCGTTTGTATAACAATTTGTTACCACATTACATCAATAGTAATTTGTTTCCAGTTGGTTTGCAGGTTTCTTTTTAGTTTGGTGAGTGGGTTTGAATGTAGTCTTCAAATTTGGACCAACCCATTGGTTAGGCACTGGAGCTTACTATTATTTGTTGCACCACGCGGGCACAACATCAACATCGGAGCCAATGTTATCCATGATAACACTTCGAAATATCTTTTGAGTCAATTAGTCAAATTAGATAGGGTTTTACAACCCCACAATTCCTCTGGTATCCCTCTGAGTCCTCTTTCCAACTTGACAAGTCTATTCATTATTGGATTCTTCAAGAAGGAGTTATTCCAAATCTCCCATGATGACCTAATTATAGAGTGGTTTAGTAGAGAGAACTTGTATGCCATGCCACATGTCAACTGTTTGACCTTTAGACCTGAAAGCGATACATAGAAAATTATAGTCTGTCCCATTTCTCTAACTTCTTATGAAATTTCATTTTGATGCTCAAAGAGAAAGTTATGACAATTTTCCAATGGTCACCTTTTTGGGATGTGATCTAAGAACCTGGAAAAACCATAACTTTCTTGGACCATATCTCCGAAAATATAGTGAAACAAGATTTGAAATTAGGACCTGAGGTTCATCAATATTTTGAATCAAATAGATGTTAATTTCAACATTTGAAACTTCATAGAAAAACATTTATAGTGAAAATTCCATGATGACCTATTTGAAGCAGTGAAACCCTAGAATCCAAAGCTTTGATAGGTAAATGACTTCAAAATAAGCCTCTTCAAGGGGGAAACCTACTTTATATTACACAAATGAATAATTCTTGGATGATTCAAATGAAAAAACATCCTTTCTATATATAGGACTCTAAGGGATCACAATATAATCAAAGTCGTCATTACAATAATAATGTAAGGGCACAACAAAAACAATAGTGGGCTTCTATGGGGCATAATAATAACAATACAAGGTCAACATGGGCACAAAAATAATAGTAAGGAGCTACAATGACAATAATAATAAGGGAATACAGTAGTATTATAGGGACCTAACATTAGTCACTATTGGGAGGATACCTTTGCAGTGAGGGTATCCCTAACATTGTGTATGTTGTTATACTCTTCTTAAGAACATTTCAATTGAGGCCAACCTTGTACCATTTGAGCAATTATGAATACCTCCCTAGTTAAAAGGGAGTGTTGAGAAATGTAACTAGTATTAGTCTTCATTATTATATTTAAGTCATAATGTAAAGATTTTTTTCAAAAGAAAGAAAAATAATATTATTTCTAAAAGAAATATTATTTCTAAAAGAAACATTATTTATAAGCATGGGTATCATGCTTTGTTTATTTTGTTTCTAGGTCAAATCCTCCATTGAAAGCTTCTAGGGTTCATGCCAAGAGTCATAGTCATTGTCATTATGATCTATACGCTTATTGGGCACATTATCTCATGCTTTTATTATTTTGTGTTTAATGATGGTGATGGTTCTTCTGTGGAATCATTGGTTGAATATGCATTTGCAACCCTAAACTTATGTTTCCCTAACCTCACTCACATGCAGTCACAAATGCCAATCTGTTCTAGGTTTAGAGGTTTGCAAACTACATCTGCTTGGTTTATGAGGGATCCAAACCTGGAACCTTCTCTGCTCATCATGTGTTGTCATTTTGGCAAAACCATAACCCCATCTAGCATGTCATATCACTCAGAGGTAATTCGTTCCCTATTCACTAGTTTTGTATGTGTGTTTTTATTCAATTCTCAGAGTTATCTATGAAACCCACATGCTATTTTTCAATTTAGTAACTATTATGAATTTGGTACCCCATGTCTAGGGAGACCTTTCCTAGGGAGGTTTCCTTTCATTGTGGCATAGGGTTGGGTGTGGAAAGATGATTTAGGTAATGTAATTTCCCTACCATGCTTTAGTTCTTTTAAAATTTATGTTGGTTTCTTTTTGTTTTATTCACATTTTGATTTCTCTCTGTACAAGGGTGAAATTCACAATGTTTTCATCGAATGTCAGGTTTGTATGTTCATGGGAACCTCACCACATTGTCCTTTCACTGGGTTCCTAAAATTTGACATAAATTTTGCGTTATGTGTCGCCTGGTAGCAATTTTTTCCTTTTTATCTCTGCTTATTTTCTTAAGTGGTTATTTGACTAACAGACGTCACCCATTCTAATTTTGGGTCTCTACTCTTACTTTGTTTTACTTATGAACGCAAGTACCTCAAGACTTTTTAGACTATGGTTCAAGTTCACTGCTCACAAGGTTTCATTATTCTGTTAACTACTTATAATTTTGTGTCATTCTCCAGCTCGATTAAACTCCATTTCGATGGGACTTAGGTGATGAGGAATTCTATAATTCTTTTTATAATTTAGCTTCCTATAACCGAGTTTAATGATTTTGTTGACAACCCTCATGCACAAGTGCTGAGTCATTGCCTACACTTTGGGATTACCCGAGTTTATGTTGTTTCCTTTCCATCTAAATGACGTTTTATAACTGACCTGCTATTTTATTTTGGCACTATAATTTTTTTATACTCCATCATCTATTTCGTATTGTATTTTGAGTTACTTCAATACTTATTATCAAGTGGATAGAGTATATATAGGCTCTTTGAATTGTGTTTATTTAATGAGATGTATATATATTTCCTTCACTACAAATGTTCTTTGCAGTTTAATTGATATTAGTAATCAATGTAGTTTCTTTCTCTCATGCTCTGTCTCTAATTTTAAGGTACTATGTTATTCTTGATTTATCATCTTTATCTTGATATTGATCTATAAATGTTTTATTTTACATGGCGTACTAGTTCACCTGTTAGCTTCCAACATTTCCGTTTCATATATTAACAATTTTTGAATTTTCTAGGCTGTCGTTAGTAATGAAAAAAAACTCTTTATTTCAATTTCAGAGAGAATAAGTAAAAGTGGTTAATCAGTGTTCTTATAGCTGTCAACCTACCATACCTATATATTGTTACGGTTCGTAATTTACCCTCTTATTCAGAAATTATTTCTCGAATTTCTATAATTATCAGAAATTTTCATTTGCCTGTTGCTTTAACGGTAGCGTGACTCCTCGCCCACCTAAAAATAGTTAATATAATTACTCTTGTTCTCGAGAGTGATTTTGATTTATTGACTATGGGGGATGAGGAGTTACCATAATTTTCCCTTTAGCAACCAATGGAATTGTATTAATTTTATTGATTAGTTCCTCCATTACTACAATCACCTTACAAAAAATGCCAAAAATTATACTAGACTGCTACAATCAATATGGAACCTGACTTGAAATTTTAATCTTATTATGTAAGTATTGTCTCACCACACAGTGCATTTCCAACATCTAAGACTTTCGACACACTTTGCAATAGATCCATTTTCTATAGACACATGTGCTTACTGCACATATGTGCCCTTTTGTAAAATGTATTCCTAATTAAATCTCAATCATAAAAGAGAGGAGAAATCCTACTGATCATAGATCCGAAAGTTGACCTCTTCCTTGTATGTAATTCATATTTTTGAGGTCTACTATAGACAAACTATTGTTCAATACTTGCAATTTCTAGCTTAACGATAACCCTGTAATATATTAGTTACTCTTTACTATTATCAAGTTACAAATTTTTTACCCTAAGATAAAGGTTCCTTAGCATATGAAGAAAAATGACATGTGTAGGAGTACATAAGTATCCTTTTCCAGCATTCAAGAGTACAATGAACATTAAAAGGATATTTTATATGTGGGAATAAAAAATTATTCTTGTCTATAATTTTAGAGTAACAATAAACCCTTTTCCTAATTACGAAGATAAATATAATACAGATTCTCATCATAGCATCAAATTTGTCATGCTACTCTAAATTCTTGTTGCATCAAAAAAAGAACCTTTATCAACCTTCAACAATATAGAAAAGCAGATAACAGTCTAATGAGTAACATGCAGATATGGCACACTTGAAAATGGAACATTGTTTCCACCCAACCATAGAACTATCTCTCTCCATTTCACCCTCGAGATGACATTAAATTGCCAAAGGAAAAACAACCATGTTGATCCTTGCAATATGTGTTTTATGTCTATCTTCCATGTGGGAGTTTTCCTCAGGTGACATCTTGCTTTTGTGGTTTTTTTTTTCCTTTTTCGCAGACCACTACCTAGGCTTCTTTTTTTTCACAAAAGCTCGATTTTATATCAAGCGATGCTTTATGCTAACCCAAACTTAGAATTTATCTCCAGCTAAGCACTTCATGAATCCTTTTCTCCCATCCACTAAGTTTATCCAGAATTCTTTCTAGAATTTTTATCATGGAAAAGTTATCTTATATAGAGTCTCATCTGTAAGTGTCCAATTTTAAAGTGTTATGAATTTATTATCCATTTATAAATAAAATATTTATTTACATAATTATGCCATCACATTTCATGACTTTTGTGTCATCATAGTTCAATTTTAGCAACGTAATAATAATATTAATACTTCCAGTAGTGGAGGGTTACAGAGGGGATACACTAATATTACATGGACCTGACAATCTTTGATGGCGTCTTTTCAAGGACCAAACCCAGGTGGGAATTTGGCTCCAAACATTGTCACCCTTTTTTGTTTTCATTCCTTTGTTTGCTACATTTTTCAATATTTCAACCAAATTTCTAACTTCCTTTGGTTCGTCCTATGTAGGTATTTAATTATACAAGAATGGTTATGCAAAGTTATAAAACCCACAATTTCCTATAGGTTTTTCTAAACTTCCTTCGTCTTTGCTATATCTCATCTTGTGTTAGGGATTTGAATGAGGGTTTCCCACGAACCCCATATCCATATCCATATATATATCTATATATGTATATGTTTTTTTCTAATTTATAGTTGTTAACCTTCATACAATTGTATTTTAGTTAATGTTATTAGATTATGATCACTTAGCCTTACCCTCAATCAAAGTTGTCATACTTTTTTGAGCTATGGAAAATTTATCTTGTAAATTATTTTTATAATATTGAATATAGCTAGAAGATGTGAATAATTTGATATGCATGACTAATTATTAGAGAGCCTGCATGGTATTTTCATGCACCAAATAAGTCTAGTGATGTAACCTTACTTGAGTATGACCCTTATATTCCAAGTTTAAGTTCGCAGTTAATTTCACTTGGTTGTTTCGATACTATTGTTGGTATTTCTCTCCCTATGCGTAGATGAAATTCATGGTTTTTTACTCATAAAGATAATAGGGTTTAGAGCCCCCTTCTGCTTATTTTGTATAATATTTATAGCATACTTAGTTATTATTATTATTGTTTTTCCAATGTTATGATAATCCTTTCATCCCAACTCCAAAACCCTAGTGTTTCATACTCATTTTATGTTTATATTATTGTAGAAATTCCAAAATATATTTACTATCATTATTTTGAAAGGGTTCAAATGTTAAGTAGATAAATAATGGTATGCGTGTATTCATTCTCAAGCCTTGTTATTTTTATATTTTTTTGTATTAATTGAGCCAAACTAGAATTTCCAAGTGGGACCTATTCCTGAGATCTACTCTTCCATTATGGTTTTTCGACCTGAGCTGAGGATTGTTTCTAGGTTGTTGGTTACCCAGCTTGGCCTAGAAACTAACCTGATTCACTAACTTCAAATTTAAATTTACTAAATCGGTATTCTAATTGATATCCTTTTTGAAAAATTCATTTCTCCTCAAGAAACATGTATCAAAATTCCAACAACATTTATACAAACTATAAGAAAACAATGGATTACAGATAATTGATCTAAGCAGTTATGTTTTATCAAATATGAGGATCAACCACAAAATCACTAGGAAAGAAAGTTCTCCATCTAACCAATGAGTATGGTATCTGCTAGCAGACTCCCCCCGAGCCAGTTCACACTTCCATAACAATTATTTGAGTGATGACCAGAAAAAAGTTCGTTCCAACACTTCTTCTTGACCTTTACTAGGTCTTAGTCTATGATTTTGACTAAGAACCAAGCTACACTCTAAGATTCCACTAGCCAACCAACTCAAGAATCCTTTACTTGGAAATTTCCTGCCTCCCTCAACAACATCCTGTCTAAGGTTCAGAAGCTTACAACTTAAGTATCCTCTATTGGACCTCGTCCCACTAAGGATTGAATTCAAAAGGTTTCTCTAGGTATTTTTCCTCTCACCTTCTTTGCTCCCTTTTCCCAACTGAGATTATGTATCTCTAGAGAGAAAAATAACTATCTTCTAACAGTATGGAAAGTGAACTCTCATTTAGCACTCTTCCCGTAATTTTATGGCTGACCATAGTCGATTTAATTTTGAAAAAGATAAAGAAACATTTTATGTTTATTAACTATTCATAGGAGGCCATTCGTATAGCCCAATGTCTACCAAGTTAGTTATGTAAAAGTAACTAAAAATATTTACAACTTCATGAGGGGTGTTTAACATTCAAATCCTCCTGAGAATTATAAATCTAGATTTCCCTTCCAAATCTCGATAAGAATTGTGAATATAGAATTCTCATTCATTCCATCTCAATTAAATATAATATATTTGTTTGAATTTGTTTGTTTCCATTCTCCTAAGTTATTTAATATTAAAAGATGAGGAGATTGGAAATTTTTAAAAGTTTTATGTATATTTCTTAAAGTTTTGTATAATTGTTCTATAATATATTTCAATTTTTGTTTTATTTTTTTAGAGTTTATTGGAAGGAATTCCCCCTTCGGAGGGACAAAGAACTATTTCTAAAATGCTGTACTCACTACTAATTGTTCTTTTGATATATATTTTTTCACAATGAATGATAGTTGGTTAATCATATTTTGAAATACTACCACTACTACTATGTTTTAGGTTCCTATAATACTATTGATTCCCCGATTACTATTGTCATTGGTATCCCTTATTAATATTGTTGTGCCCCTATTGTCCCCATATTGTTATTATTGTGCCCCATAGAATCCCCCTATTGTTATTTTTGTGCCTTTATATTATTATTGTTAGGTCAGCTTGGTTATATTGTGACCCCTTGAACTCCTATATATAGAAAGGAGGTTTTGTCATTTGAATCATCCAAGAATTGTTCATTTATGTAATGTAATGGAGGTTTCCTCCTCAAAGAGGCTGAATTATAAGGTGTTGATCTATATTTTCTATCCTTTTGTGAGTTGGTTTCATAACATTGGTATCAGAGCTTTGGATTCTAGGGTTTTTCTGCTCCAAACAGGTCATCATGGAATTTTCTCTATAACTTTGTTTCTACGATGTTTCAGATGCTACAAAAAAAACCCATTTGGGGTGAAATCGTTTTGAACCTCGGGTCCAAATTTCATAGCTTTTTGCACTATATTTGCGGAGATATGATCTGAAGAATTTGGCCTTTTTGCAGACTCCCAAATTACATTACAAACAGGTGACCTCTGGAAAATAGTCATAACTTTTTTTTTGATAATCAAATTTTAATTTCGTAAGAAGTTACAAAAATAGGACAAACCTTAGTTTCCTTTGTATATTTTTCTGATCCTATGTTCGAAACAGTGACACACGACACTTTATACAAGTTCACTCTTCTAAAAAAGTATATAATCAGGTCATCTTGGGAGATTGTGCATAACTCTTTCTTGGAGAATCTATATTTGATCAGACTAGTGGCATTGGAAATATGATGTAGAGGGATACTAGAGATCACAATTTGAGAGCTCGAATATTCTAAATTACAGAGATACATCAGATGCAAGATAGATCTCCTACAAAGTGAAAAAAGGTGTGTAGTTTTTTTTAAATTTTTGCATAAGCTTGGTTTGAAAAAGTAGTTTGAAGGAATTCAAGGGGCATAGTGAAGCATTATTATTGGTATTTGATTCCCGAAAGAAAGAAAATGTAAAAACCTAGTAAGCAACCTGAAAGCTTTAGCATGACTCGTGAAGAAGAGGAAGAAATGCAACATGATATATCAAAATTACAAGACCAAGTACACCAAATTTCGTTCTCGCTAAAGGTAAATGAAGTGAAGATGAATGGCATGGAAGCTAACATGAATGGAATGCAAGTTAATATGGAAGCTAAGATGGATGTAATGGAATCAAAGATGAATGGCATGGACGATAAGATGGAAGAATTGAAGATAAATTTGAATAATTTGCTACAAGAAATGGTCACTAATGGTGAAAGAGTAGTAAAGGAAACTCAATATGAGGAAAAAAGAAATGTTAATCATTATTTCATAGACTCTAATGTTGGATTGAAGACCCACCATGTTCCAAAAATCGATATGAGGAAGTTTGATGGCAAGGATCCCGGAACATGGATACTACATATGGAGCTATTTTTCGATCTCCATAATGTGAAAAACATACAAAAGATATGTATTGCAACTTTATATTTAAATCCAAATCAGTTTATACGGTATCGATGGCTTTGCTGTCGTAAACAAATTGTCACTTGGGAAATTTTTACGGAAGAAATGAAAACACATTATGAGGATACAAAAATAAATTTTCTTTTAGTCAATTGATAAATCTCAAATAAAAAGGTTCAATGATGGAGCACATTGAGGACTTCCAAAATTTGAACATAAGGGTAAAAGATATTCTAGAGGAGCATAGGATTGATGTGTTCATAGAGACTTTAAAGGATAATATCCAACATGAGGTTCGCCTTTGCCAACTTGATTGATTGGACAAGGCGTTCATGTTAGCAAGAATAATGCAAAGCAAAATTATGGCAACCAGGAAGCCTACCACTCACAACTATAAAGATGGAAGTGTTGTTGCCACTAGACTTCCACAACCTACAAGGTTGACACCACAAAAATTGGAAGAAAAAAGAGGAAAAGGGATTTTTTACAGTTGTGATAGAAAATACACTAAAGGTCATAAGTGTGCTGAGAAGAAATTATTCTACATAGATTGTGAAGAGGAGGAAGAAAAGGAGCAAGAAATTTCGAAAGAAGGGGATATAATCTAGGAACAAACCCTAGATAAAGAAGAAAGGAATCGAACCATATATTGTAATGCATTGGTTGGAATTACCACTCCTCAAACTATCAAGATAGAAGGACATATCAAGAAGAAAAAGGTAATAGTGTTGATTGATTCAGGAAGTACCCACAATTTTATTCATTGTAAGATAGCGAAAGAATTGAATTGCTTCTTATATCCAGCACTAGAGTGTTAAGTGATGGTTGCAAGTGTAGGAACTGTAAATTGCTTTAGAAAGTGCCATAATATCAAGCTGTCCATGGGAGAATATGTATTGAATAGCCCAATGCTTTCCATTCCAATGGGTGGTGTTGATGTTGTACTAGGAGTCCAATAGCTAGAATCCTTGGGTACAATAGCTTATAATTTTCAAGAATTTTTCATGAAATGTTTTGTGGAAGGAAAGGAAGCTGAATTAAGGGGTACTTCAGGCAAACCAAGAAAGATAATCAACTATAACAGTATGGCAAAGCATCTAAAGAAGGAACAACGAGGTGTAATGGCACAATTATGTTCACTAGATGTGTCCACATCGAAATCATTTATTTCTCCAGATCTCCAAAAAGTTTTGGACAATCATTCCAAGGTATTTGAGACTCCCAAAGGTCTCCCACCTATTCGTGATCATGATCACACTATTCAGTTGATTCTAGGAAGTGTTCCTCCAAACATTAGGCCGTACAGATATCCCTATGCCCAAAAGAGTGAAATTGAACGTATGGTTGCGGAAATGTTAGAGGCTAGTATAATTCAACCTAGTCAAAGTTCTTTCTCTGCTCCAATAGAATTGGTGCATAAGAAGGATGGATCTTGGTGCATGTGTCTAGATTATAGGGAGCTCAACAAGCTCACTATTAAAGATAAATTTCACATTCCTGTCATTGATGAATTATTGGATGAATTGCATGGATCAATTTACTTCACCAAGTTGGATCTTTGTTGAGGATATCATCAAATCAGAATGAAGACTAAAGACATTCTGAAAACAACATTTATAACTCCTGGGGGTCATTATGAATTTTTGGTCATGCCTTTTGGCCTTACCAATGCACCTTCTACATTTCAAGGTTTGATGAATTCCATTTTCAAACCCTACGTTAGAAAATTTGTGTTTGTATTTTTTGGTGATATACTAATCTACAGCAAGTCTTGGAAGGATCATGTTGAACATGTTGATAGGGTGCTCAAACTATTGAAGGAGAAACAATTGTATGCAAAAGGCTCCAAATGTTTCTTTGGAGTACAAGAGGAGGAATATATGGGTCATATTGTATCTCATGAAAGTGTTAAGGTAGACCCTAGCTAAATTAAAGCCATTAAGGAATGGAAAATCCCCACATCCATAAAGCATCTGCGAGGATTTCTCAGGTTGATAGGGTATTATCACATGTTTGTTAAGAATTATGGGAGAATAGCAGCACCTCTAACAAAATTATTGAAGAAAGATGCATTTTCATGGACTCCAAACATCTTAAAGAGGAAATGTACCAAGCACGGTCTTAGCTACACCAACCTTCACAAAAACCTTTATTATGGAATGTGTTAGTGTCGGTATCTTCATCTCTCCATCAATGATCAAAATTCTCTTGTTGCATTGCATTTTAGGTGTCCCATTCGATCAACTGCATTCCATTAGGATAGTGGATCATCTGATGGTAGTGGCATATTATAAATTTTCCCTCATGATCTTTACCTGCTGGCCCATTTTCATACATTCAAGCCATTTACAGTCATTTTCTGTCTTTACATCTTCAAAAGTCATTTTTAGGTTTTTAGGCCTCATTAGGTCTAGGGTTTTGTCATTCAAGTATTGTAAAAGTTTGATAATGGTCAATGGGCTGAGGAGGTCAAATAACGTCTTAGAATAAAAATTTCCAATAACCACATGCTCAATAATTGATTTTTCCTCAAAACCCTGTTTTGAGGAAAAATAGAGTTTTATTATTTTATGTATAAAAGTTTCATGTAATTTCATTTTTACTATATGTAATAAGTCTGAGCAGCAGCCCTGATCACCTTGCCAAGCTCCTGCATTCCAGTTCCAAAAGAGTAAAAAATTCAAAGCATTTAGTCCATCAAAGGCAAAAAGCAAGTCAAACTGCAAAAATAGAGTTTTAAAGAACAAGTGAAAAACAAAGTTTAGAAAAGTGGGTTTCTGTAAATAAAAATTAAAGTACAAGGGTATATAAAGTGTTTTTTATGTTCAAGAGTTCATTTATGTGCCAAAGAGAGTGAACAAGAGCCAAGTCGTGTTTTTGAGGCAAGGAAGGAGAAATTGCAGCAAAACTATGCAAAGCTCCTGGCGCGACACACCTGGGTTGAGGTGCGGTGCACCTGGTCAGCGCGGTTCACAGAGCTCAACAAATACATTACAAAATACACAGGCGTGACACACCTAAGTGGCATGGTGCACGTGTTAGTGGGTACGACGCACCTACCTTTCAAGCCCGAAATTCACTCAAATCACCTCCTCTAAGCTCCAAATCATGCAAACTTCATCTCACAAGTAAGTTTAACATTCCTAAGTGCCATTGCAAGGGTTTTAGTCATCTTTCATGGTGTGTTAATAGGTGAAAAGGAAAACCCTATTTTGTTGCACAGTCACATTCAAAAAATTGTCTAGGGTTTCAAAAATTGTCATTGTTGGTGTTTGCTCCCCTGCATCATTTTCATTTCCATCCACTACATTTCCCTCATTTCATTTTCCCTCCCCTTTCTCATTCACCATCCATCTATCCCCTTATCCCCAAAATTAAAAACCCTAACAGCAAATTCCCATTATCACCCCAAACCCTAATTGGCATTCCCAAACCCTATCACTCCCTAAACCCATTACATCTAGCATCAAAAATCCCTCATTCACTGTCCCCCTCATCAATTCCATTCATCAAACAACAAACACCTATTGTTGATATAAAATCTCTTCATACTCATCATAGAACATCAAACAGTGGAAAATATGGAGACATATTCATCTTATGACAAAGATGAGGAAACAAAAAGTGATTCCTCTCAAGAACTTCATGCACCCAGAAAACCTCACAAGGGAGGGAAACACATCCGGGAGGAGCCCACTACACTTACAGAGCTATTGGCTTGTCCTCTTGCTATAGCATGTTTCAAACATCAATCCTGCTACCAGTTTTGTGAGATGATGGAAAGAGTTAAATACCACCATGATCTTGCTAGATTGTTTGTCCTCCATCTTCACAATTGTCAGGTCAATCCGGCAGGTGTTACATTCACTTTGACACCTAAAACTATAGCTGAAGCAACATTATTCCGAATGTGGGAGAACAATGGAATAAGGGACAGCTGGTTGACAAACAGCATTATGAGCCTTATATCAAGGTTGGCTATTAGAAGCATATTAGTAGAGTGTTCCCTTTCAGATACCTACAGGACACATATGCTCCTCTCATGAAGATCATAATCAAATATTTCAGTTGTGAAGGCAGATTTTCTCACTTGTACGCATACCATATTAGATTATTGATGCATTTCACTAGGGTGAGGATGATGAAGTTCCCCTATTTCATGTTCTGGAATATTGAGAAAATGACCACATTTGTAAAAAGAGAGCCTCCTCATCAAACAGTACAACAACATTTATCACTTTGCATTGATCAAGACCATGGTTTTGCATCAGCTGAGTTTGTTGAATGTTTCATGGGATGATTTCATTTCACATGAGGTTTTCACAAGTCCAAAGTGACCCCATCAGTTGTTCATGAGGCAGTAGGGCCTTCACGTTCAGGATGAGGACACTGATTTGGGCCCCCAAATATCAAGACTTAACGAGATCATCCAGGAACAAGAAGTTGACATTCATGCCTTAGCTCTTAACCTGGAAAGAGCTAAGTGGATTATCAATTATCTTGAGCAAAGGAACAAGCAGCTAGAGGATCAGCAGATGATCATGGAACTGCAAACTATAAGAGAAAATCGGCAAGTAGCCAAAAGCAGGAAAATCAAATTGACACCACTAAAACAAGAGATTGAAGCTGATCATGAATCTTGGCTAGAGAGGAAAAATATGCACTTGGAAAAGCTATTGGAGAAGGCCAACAAAGAGAAATAGATGTTGAGGCACATGGCCTATCACTATTTGGAAAGAAACAAGATTTGCAAAGTGCGAATAAGGACCTTGAAGGCCAAATTGAGGAAAATGTTGAGGAGGAAGAAAGACTAAGATAGACTCAAAATCTTGGCTGAGGCTTCCTTAGCCCAACATAGTACTTGATGCAAGTCACTCAGCCCAAATTTCAAGAAATTTGGGACAATTTTTTCAATTTTGAATTTTTGAAGGGGAAAACAGGATTTTCTGCTTGGTGCATAGCACCACCCGGCGCTCGCTTTTGCTACAGACCTCCTCTGGAGGAAACCTTTACATTTTTGGATTTCTCATGAAAAATTATGAATGCCCAAAAATTACTAGATATTTTTGTCAAGGTTTGAGCTTCCAAAAGGGTCAAAACTCCTCAAAAATGCCCTTTCTATCCCTTTTTGGCAACACAAGAAGCAGTGCTGGGAGAACTCACTTTTGGAGGGGCAAATGGACTCCAAATTAAGAAATTTCACTTGTTCTGGAAAGTAGATAGATATAAATTTCCAAAATGCCCATTTGGAGCAAATTCAGTGCATAGGAAGGCCTCCAAAATAAGCTGCAAAAAGGTACTACGTACAGGGACAGTGGCATAGTGCACATGATCGAAAATTGTCATTTTTTGCCAAAAAACTCTCTTTTTTGCCTAGTTTTTTTTTTTTCAGTTTGACTTCTTTCTCTCTCATGGTCAAAATCATGATGTAAATTGATGTAACTTGATGGAATTTGATATAAAAATGGTAAAAAGTCACTCATAGAGGTAGATATATCATAAAAAGTTAGTTTTGAACTGAATGAATCAGTTTCCTAAATTTTAGAGGCAAGTTATTCCACTACCTACTTTTCAGTTCTTAGTTTAGATCTTTTTGGCACAACTCCTAAACTCATGAATTTGACCGCTAAAGGCTAACATGAGTTGTTTATTTCCTATATCTAGTACCATTTCAGTCATTTTTCAAGGTTGGACTCTTGTGACAAAGGAATAGACTAGGGTTTGCAACATTTTGTGAGATACTTGTTGCAAGTTGATTTCATATTGTTTCTTCTTCTGCAATTCAAGTTTTCTTGTGTTTATGTATGCCATTATCTCTCTATTTTCAGCTGAGCTAAATAAATCAAGGATAAAGGTAGAAATCATTGAAGTTGTAGTGCTCTACCTAGGGTTTGTCTAGTTATTTATGTTTTCTCCTGTTTGAAGTGGACTCTTGAGATTCTCATGCCCTCTCCAACTCCTCACGAGTATTAAGACTCTCCATCTCATTAAATTTAAATTACAAAATCATTTTCCTACCTCGCCGCACAGAAACCTCTGAAAAACTCATTCCATTCTTCAGACCCAAATCTACCTTTCACATTTGAGCCAGCAAACCATCATAAAATTCAATCAAACTCCTTTAATCATATACCTAGCCTAAAATTAGTCTTTACATCAGTCATCTCAAGCTTCATTTGATATATTTTAATGAGATTGACAAGGAGAGAGCCCTCTCCTGACCTATTAGGGCTAGCTACCAGGCTAAGCATGGTTTGATGTTACCCTAGATCCTGCCTTTCTTAGCCTAAGGTAGATTTAGGCCCTAACATAGTGGCGAATCCACTAGGGAACAAAGCTTATTTGTTTGTTAGTGTTCTTTCTTTATGAACTATAGATGGAGCCTAAAGTTATGTCAGGAAGCCTTCGAACTGCACATTGCTTTGCGAGTGCATAAGTAGATAAAAGTTGCTTCAGTCAATCTCCAATCTAGTCTTATAAGCTGAACATCTAAATTGAAAATTGCCCTAGTACATCAAATAATTCTAGACTTTTGGCTGATGAATATGTTCCATTTGATGAAAGTTTTAAGCTATCTTTGTTTGAGACCAAGTCTGAAAGTGTAGTTGGTACTACTGCACTAAATCCTGAGTTTTTTAAGGATCTTGAAACTGAAAGAGAAAATCTATAAATTGATGCTTATATTCTGAATCTCCAAACATCAATTGTGGCTACCAATATTCCTAAGTTCTTAGAATCTGCATCTGCTACTCTTGGTTCATCTGTTGTTGTATCTAATTTAGAAATTCCTACTAAAATTCCTTTTATTTCCACCATTCATGTGCAACTCGCCATCTCTGATAAGAAATCTGCAGTGGTTTCATCTCCATCCACTTCTTCTACACCTCAAACATCAAGGATTTCTTCACTCCCTTCAACACCTCATACACCGATCATTCCAACTCCTCTTACATCTCCAAGGCTAGTTGTAAATCCACCTCAAGTAATGGCTGCCAAATATGCACCTCTTGTTTTGCCACAGAACTTGGATAACATGCCCGCTGATTATCAAAGCAAGATCTCATTCTTTGATGCTCCTCAAGGTGTCACAACACAACAACATGTTGAACAGATGAGTGATTTCTTTTGTCTCCATGAGATTGATGCAGAAAATGTAACAATGAGATTATTTGTGCAAACGTTTGGAGGTGAAGTCAGAAAGTGGTTCAGAGCATTTCCAACTGGAACAATCAATTCATTGGAAGCACTTTAAAGACAATTTCTAGATTGTTGGGAGGTAAAGAAAAATCCACTTCAAATCCTTTTCGAGTATGAGAACATAAAGAGAAATATCGGTGAAAGTGTCCAATATTACTGTGTCAGATTCAATACTGTTTATAATGCCATTCCAGCTGACATCAAGCCACCTATGGGGTTGGCTTTGATCAAATTTCCTGATGGTTTTGATCCTAATATGGCATATTAGTTGAGAGAAAGAGACTCGGCTACATTGGAGGACATGCAAAAAATTGCAGTAAGTGTTGAAGCAAATTTGTTGGCTAAGAGAGCTAGAACAAAGACCAAGAAGAAGATGACTATAAAAGAAGAAGCTTCCACTTCAAAACATTTGCTCCATACGATTGAGAAGATGTTTGATAGATTTACCATTGCAGATAAGCCCGAGACACAAGTTAGAAATCCAAATTTTCGTGGTCAGCAGCAACCACAATTTAGAATCAAGCAATAGGAGCAAAGAGCTCAAGATCCATCAGCTGAACAGCAAGTCAAAACACCATTACAGCAGAACTATGTTCATGGCACTGAATCAGAAGATGATGAGGCCCCGATTGGAGAGGAGATTCACTTTTTAACACCAGATGATTTGCCAATTTATATCACCGAAGATGAAGAGTATTCAGAAAGTCCATCTATCCATAAGCATGAAGATTTTATATTGGCAAATGAAATAGTCCTAGAAGAGGAATCAGATGAATATCAGAGAGGATACATGAATGCATTGACAACACAACAAAGGCAATACTCACTTAGGAGTAGGGATGTTCCTATTAATCCAATTCAGAAAAGGAAGGAATAAGCACCACCAAAGAATGACTCTCCAAGTGTGCAGAAAAAAGGAAAGGAGCCAACAGACCCTACTCCTAGTAAAGTGCAATCAGCAAACGAAAAGTCAAATCAACCAAGTGCAATGAAGGAGAAAACTGAAAAGAAAGAAGCTCCAATAAAAGAGGTAGAGAAAACTACAGCCTTTAGCTTAGAAAATGAAATTTCTAAGTTAAAAGTGTCATTACCTTTGACTGAATTAATGAAGAACAATAGTTATAAAGGTCAAGTGGCTAAGATTTTGAATGTAGATCCTTTGTCTGATATGGTAAATGTAGAAGATGACCAACTTGAACTTATCTTTGGTCCAACATTAGAAGGTCAATCTGAGGATAGTGATGTAGCTCCTTTTTACACCAGCCTTAGATTGCATGATTATATTTTTCACAATGCCATGTTTGATTCGAGAGTGTCTCATAATCTCATGCCAAAGGCAATTATGGAAAAATTGGGTTTGGACACCACTAGAAAGTATCATGACCTTTACTCCTTTGATTATGGTAGAGTAAGATGTATTAGTCTCATTAAATATTTGGTTGTCAGTTTGGATCATATTCCAGCGAAAAATGTTATGGATGTAGCTGTGGCTGACATTCCCCCTAGATTTGGCATGCTTCTATCTAAATCATGGGGTGCAAAACTCAAAGGGTCATTGCAATTAGATTTCTCCTACACTACTATTCCTGTGTTTGGTCAAATGAGGAAGTTATATAGAGAGAAAAAGATGAAATACATGATCAAGAGCAAGGAGAAACCTATGAATCATCCAATTAATTATGTACATACAGATTCAGAGTCTTTTGTTCTATATTCTGATAGTTTTAATGATGTAAATAGTCAATTAGTTGAAGTAGAAGATATTCTAGAGGTCACTGAGAATTTTAGAGTTGTACTTCATCAAGAGAAGAAAAGGTTTGAAAGTACAGCTGAGCAATCAACATTCCACCAGCATCAAGAAAAAGATGGACAACAGCCAAACGTAGAAAAGTAGGCAGAATTTCAGCATTTGGAAGAAGAAGTTGGCTTGTGGAGTATGGACTTTGATGGAGCAGTAGGTAGGGAAGGTGCTAGAATTGGTATTTGGATACACAACCTTGTTTTCTCACCAAATAAGGTCCCGAGTAATGTAAGAGTTTGTTCCTACAAGTTGGCTTTTGATTGTTCTAATAATGAAGTAGAATATCAGGCACTAATTGCAGGCTTAAAAATCCTCAAAAACCTGAATGCAAAAAGAATTTCAGTTTATGGCGACTCTGAATTAGTAATGAAGCAAGTCAAGGGAGAGTACCAAGCAAAACATCCTTGAATGAGGGTTTATCGTAATGTAGTTTTAGACATTTTGAGGTTGTTTCCAGATTTTACTTTGACATGTGTTCCACGTGCACAAAATGTTATTGCATATTCCCTTGCAACAACAGTAAGTAACTTGAAGATTCCGATGAATTCAAACAATAAGTTTGAAATTCATGTGAAACATCACCCAGCTATCCCTGATAATCAAAGATATTGGCAAGTGTTTCAAGATAATAAGGAGATTGACGATTTTCTGTGTAATGAAAGTAAATATCAAGACACTTCTATAGATGGTGAGCAAGCTAATGGCAAACCAGACTTAGAAGTAAATCAGATGGAATTTTTGCAACTGAAAGACAATGTCATCCCTAAAAGCCTCATACCTTTAGAAGAATTATTTGACCAAAATGATGTAGCCTAGAAACCAAATTTGATGCCAATTGAAAAGGGAGTTGAAGACGTGAATATTGGAACAGCAGAAAATCCAAAGATGGTGAAGTTTTCAAAGGTGTTACCTCCTGAGATAAAGGCAAAGTACATTAGTTTATTGTCTTCATTTACTGATATATGTGCATGGGAATATTCAAATTTGAAGGATTACAATAAAATTATAATTCAGCACGTCATCCCAATCAATCCAAACCAAAAACCATTTCACCAAAAGCTAAGGAGGATCAATTCTAAGTTGCTGCCATCCATAGAGAAGGAAGTAAATTGATTATACAACGCTGGTATAATCATTCCAATCAGATTTTCAGAATGGATTTCCAATTTGGTGCCCATGCAAAAGAAAACATGTGATATTAGATTATGCATTGATTTCATAAATATGAATAAGGTGTCTTTGAAAGATATTTATCAGTTGTCGAAAATGGAACACATACTTCAAAGAGTGGTTGGGGCATCTCGTATGTCGATGCTCGATGAGCACTTCGGATACAATTAGATTTTGGTCCATGAGGATGATAGACACAAAACAACATTCACCACTCCATTGGGAACTTTCCATTATGCCAAGATGCCATTCGGTTTAAAGAATGTTGGTGCAACTTTTCAGTGGGCTATGGATATCGCCTTTGCCAATGAGAAAGATGTATTTTTAGTAGTTTATCCTAATGATTTGATAGTTTTTTCTCATTTAGATGACGAACATTTTTACCATTTGAAGATTGTTTTTCAGCGATGCAGAAAGTATGGCATATCTCTTAATCCCAAAAAGAGTTTGTTTGCCATGGATGAAGGAAAGCTTCTCAGTCACATCATATCCAAGGAGGGCATCCACATCGATCCTACTTGAGTGGAATCCATTCAGAAAATTCATTTTCCCCGTAGTAAAAATGAGATCCAAGCATTTAATAGTAAGATGAACTTCTTATGTCGTTTTGTGCCAAATCTAGCAGAGCATTTGAGGAAAATCACAAGCATGTTAAAGAAAGATAGTGTAGTAAAGTGGACTAAAGAAGCTATCAAGTCTTTAAATTTGGTAAAGTTTGCCCTTTCTTTAGCTCCAATTTTTATCAGCCCAAATCATTCCCAAGATTTTATTTTATTTTCATTCGCTTCAGAGCATACTATGGCAATTGTCTTAATGCAAAAATGAGATCAGCTTGAGAAGCCAATTGCCTTTTTGAGCAGAACAATAAGAGATGTAGCCTTAAAGTATAATATTATTGAGAAGCAAGCTCTTGCTTTGGTGAAAGCTATGAAATATTTCTGAGTATATATTTTGCATTCTCATATTCTTGCTTATGTTCCTAACGCAGTCGTCAAAGATGTTTTAGTGCAGACAGATCCAGAAGGGAGATGAGGCAAATGGATCACAACTTTGTTAGAATGTGACTTGGAAATAAAGCCGACAAAAGTCATCAAGGGACAAGGTTTGGCAAAACTAATGGCGGAGTCTAATTTTCATGCCTTGGACATAAACTTGATTGTTGTTATGTCTGAAGAAGATGAGGACAACTCACCTATTCAGGTATCAGAATTTTTTATTCATTCCCCTTGGTATTCCGATATTGTATATGTGCTCCAAAATATTTCGCCACCTCTGAGAATGGCTAAAAATAAAAGTAGAACTCTGAAATTAAAGGCTTCCAAATTGTGTATTATGAATAATGCATTGTATTGGAAAGATCCCAGCGGTGTCTTGCTGAATTGTTTGGTTGAGGAAGACGCAAAACAGGTCAAGGATGATTTTCACAAGGGCGATTATGGAGGTCATCTGTTTTGGAAGACAACTGCAAATAAAATTTTAAGAGCATGGTACTATTGGCCTACCCTCTTTGCTGATGTGTATAAAACTGTTACAAGCTGCCACGAATGTCAAATTTTTTAGGGAATGAGAAAATTACAGCCACTACCCTTAAAATCGGTTGAAGTAAGTGCTCCGTTTCAGCAGTAGAGCCTTGATTTTATTGGAGAGATCCACCCTACATATTCATCTCAGCATAATTAGATCTTGACAGTGATGGACTACTTTACAAAATGGATTGAGGCCATCCCCACTCGGCAGGCCACTGATACGATAATATTTCAGTTTCTCGAAAATAATATTCTGTTATATTTTGGTTGTCCCAACAAGCTGATTATAGATAATGCAGTAGCTTTAAATATAAGAGGATGATTGATTTCTGTAATAAATATCAAATTACCTTGGGTCATTCAACTGCATACTATCCACAAGGTAATGGATTGGCAGAATCTTCAAATAAATCATTGGTTAACATCATCAAAAAGCCGCTGGAAACAAACAAAAAGAGCTGGCACAAAATGCTTGTTAATGCACTTTGGGCAGATAGAGTAAGTCAGAAGAAATTAATTGGCATGTCTCTGTTGGAACTAGTATATGGTGTTGACATGGTGTTCCCGACATCTCTCACAGTCCCAATGGTAAAACATCTGCAGGAAGTTGGCAGCAAAGAGGATCATTTTTAGCAAAGTATAAACCAAATGATCCATTTACAGTAGACAAGAGTAGAGGTTTCCCAGACCTTCAGGCTGCAAGAGAGAATCAAGAAAATATATGACCAGAAGGCAAAGTCAGATAAGTTTCAGATTGAAGACATAGTGCTCGGTGATCGGGGAGTATAACATGCATGCAACAAAAGACCCTCTTCTAAAAACTCCCCATGCGAATTAGTGATATTGTTATCGGCGATCAGGGATTCCGCAATGACACCAATATAACTACTCAAGCATTCCTCCGATCTCCGATTGCGATAAAGCTAAGCGCGACTTTCAAAAAGGATTGATAAGGCTTGGGTATATTGTGTTAAATTATTATTAAAAGCCTTTCTATTCCCGATAGTGATTCACTTGCGATCAACAGCCAAAAAATCAAAGCCACTCTTAAATGAATTATTCAGTGAATAAACAATATGATGAGAATTTAAATGATTGACAAGTTTAAACGGCCAATTAATGGAGCAATTATGCCAAAATCTCTTCAGAGATTGTATACACGGTAGTATTATTTTAATCCTCCATTATTCATTGATTGATATAACTCTTTCATACTTCATTTGCATCACCTATTCTTTTCATTACATTCATTTTATCTCCTGCGCAGAGCTCCTCCGAAGTAGCAAATTTAGGCCAAATGGGGAAGAAGTCTAAGAAATTTGGAACAGCTTCAGCTTCCACAGTAACAGGACAACATTTCGCCGATCCGGGACCAAGTAAAAAAGGATTGATCTCAAACACTACATGTATTGGTCTCGGTAATGCTAGTTGGTAGAGCATTTATAATCTGGTTGAAGCCGAAGAGCCTCAAGAAACATTAGTACAAGCTACAGCAGGTTCGAACCGAAAATCCGAGGCTACCTTGAAGGATTTAGCCAATTCTTACTTACACCGGATAGCGGCTCGAGAGCAAATTCTTCCATACATAGATGTAGTAAGGTGGGTAGTTGAGGAAATCCCAATTACAAACAGAACATTTTGCACTATCGACAGGAGAGTCTTTGGTTCATTTCAACCCAATGATTTGAGACAAATGTACCATTTTCCCGAACTAGAGAAGAAGTATAACAAAGCATTTATGGAGAAGTTCAGAGATGAAAATGAAACTTAATCAACACCTATACAGGAATGGAGACAGAACCCCACGAAGCACAAGCATGAGTCCTCGGGTAAGTACTCTGTCGATTCCTTGTGTTCTCCTTATTGTTATGCTAGAGCGATGATGTGTAGGATTTGGGGGTTGCATGATTCCTCAAAATTCTCAATAGAGATGGTACCTTTAATGGAAGCAACATTCAATAGCGAAATAATGGGTTGGGGAAATATATTATCTGATAATTTAGCAACTTCTATTCTTGAGTTCAGAAACAAAACCCACATTACTGATAGATTTATTCCTCCATTTTATTTTAGTGCCTACATCTTAGATACTCTTTGTTTTAACTCCGAATTTCCTGTGCTCGGGTGGAGATGGACTCCACAGGACCCAATGCTGATTCATATCTATCACCATAAGTTGTGGAAAGCCCATTATAAGCATCACCTATATCAAGTTTGCAATGGATTTATGTTGCCCATTTACTATGCAATTTTTGACAAACCTTTTCCTAAGATTTCCTCACAAGCAGAGATTTATTTGATAGCGTTAGGAAACTGGTTCGGAGAAGATAAATTTACATATATAAGAGTTTTCGGCAGCCATCCCAGACCTCATGTTCTCCCCTTGTATATACCCGACAAACTATTGGCTCGAGAGATAGCATATCAGCTTACATCCACAGGAGCTACCAAGACTCTGAGGAATTCAAAGAAGCAAGTTCAGTCTCCTTTTCCTCTAAGGTGTGGCGTTTACACTCTGCATGACTATAAGCATGTAGAGAAAGAAGCTGAAAAGATAAATATACTGAATCTTGCCACTCTTCCTAACAGATGATTTGATCCAAAGAAAATCGTCTATAATGTACTAGAACAGACAAAACTCACTAACTTTGAACGTAAAGAAGATGAGTTTGATGACCTATTCTCTTCGGCGGAGTCATTATTTTAGGTTCAAGCGCTAGCTAAAATGAGATATCACAACGACAGGTTAGTCGAATTTAACAAACTTGGAGAGCAGAGGTTGCAAACTCTGCCTCTAGAGTTGTTAGCCATTGCCCCAGTGACACTATCAAGCGAGCTTGAACAACGACTTACTAATGAACCTCCTGCTACAGCAGAAATTTTTGAAGAAGTCCAAAGAAAAGAGCAGGAGGAACTCCAGAGGAAAGAACAGGAAGAAGTACAAAGGAAAGAACAAGAGGAAGCGCAGAGGAAAGAGCAAGAGAAAATACATGAGGAAGAACTAAAAAAGGAGTAGGATAAGAGTAGCAAGGATGTGAATGTCGATACCCAGATTGACTCGAGATTGCTCCAGGAATGGTAGCAATTCGACTCAACCATTAGCAAATCTAGAAAGCTCGAAAGATGTTGATACATACAAAGTGACTGATATACAAGATACAGCATCAAAAGAGGTTCCAAGAGAAGGAACTAGCGGCCTACCCCCTAGTACAGACTTAGAAATACTTCTGAAATATCCTTCGAATCAAATCATTTTGCAAGCGGAGGATATATGTCCACTGGATGTCTTTTACAGCCCAAAACACAGGGCCGTAGTAAAGCGACAGCGGAAAAGGAGAAGGATTGATCAACCTTCCCTATTCCCTGAACAAATAGTGACAACCAACGTAGTTTGGAAGGAGGAGTTCAATCCTTCCGATGACCTAACAAAGTTGTCCCAGTATGCTAGAGCCTATTCGGCGGCCACCATGGACAAGGCGTCAGAAGTGAGTAATTTGTTAAAAGAAAAAGACCAGGCAATCGTTTTTTTACAAGCACAGCTATTGGAGGCACAACAGAAAGCAAAAGAATTAGAACAACAATTGTCAATGCAACAACAGTTAAATAATCAACTGAATAAGCAGTTACATGAAGAAAAATAGAGGGTAGATTCGAACGCGATTTAAAGGTAGAAAGAATTATCGGAGGCATTGGCAAAATTGAAGACGAAGAATGAACAAATGGTAAAGACAAAAGATGAGCAAATCACTCAATTATCAGTTCAAATAGAGAAGTTCAAGAGTCTTCCGCAACCTGCCGATTTCAGGGCAGAAGCACTACAAATTAATAAGGCACTGGTAACACAAATAAGATTATTGTGTCATAAAATTTCTCAAGTTGAACCACTGTGTGACATGACAGCATCAATAATCGATAAATCATTCGATGCTAGATAGGACTTAGAACAGGCCGATGAGACTTTAACATATTTTCTTACTTGGCAGGACACTAGTGAGGGACAGGCAGCAAATTTGCCTAAAATCCTAGAATCACATAAAGAAATTCTATTCATGGAATGGCAGTCCCAATTGATGAAGGCAGAGAGAGCAGTTTCTAGATGCAAATTATCCACAAGTAATTTGATTGAATTAATTAACAATACTCTCTATTTATCTAATATGATCTCTCAGTGTACACTAGGTAAATTACTATCAGCTAAAACATTGGAGCAATCATGTTATCAAGAGCTGGAAAAGAATGGGAGATTGATCACAGGTACTACTATGGGAATAGTTTTCAGCTCATATGGTACTACTATCTATGTCTGAATTCATTCTTTTTATGTGAATTGTTATTTTATCATTCTTGCTATTACTGAATATATGCATGTGTTTTAACAACATTCTTTATACTTTCCACTATTGTATGTTTACAGCGTGCTTTTCTTTTAATCATACATGTATCAGTAATATAAAAAGACAAGTGTAACAATGTTTTATTAATTACTTTGTTTAACTATTTGAACAAAGCAATTATTATATGAAGGAATGTCTATGTTTATTGAATAGAGTCATTTATATGCCTATTGATGAACAGAGACCATCAAACATTGAACTTAAGAATAGAAGCTTCTCGGGATAGAATAGTTGTTTGTATTTTCACTTTTTAGATTAGGTCATCCATCCATTATCATTTATTAGAAAATCAGTCACTCATCCATCCCTTTTTATTCATCACTGGGAAACTGGTCCCATTATATCCAGTCGGAGCCACCATCTCAAACAGAAAAGGAGATGCATTAAGGTTCGGACTGGGTGGTTATCCCGCGATGTTGATGCAACGATTTTCAAGGCATCAACAGGTGGTTAACACCATGATTGGTGGTCGACTAAGGCAATTTGCAACATTATTAGTGTTGTTGTTCTTATCCTTGATATTCAAATGTAATTGTTGCAGGTATGTGGACCACTTCTGATGGTGATCATTCTGGAACTTCCCCTGCATCTGTATGAACTGTAGGGTTCGATGGTGTGTGTGGATGACCATTTCCTTCCCGTCGACAGGCCTACATAATGAAATACATCTCTTTATCATAAGCGGGATACTTCTGGACTATGTCTGAAAGTGTCTCGCTATGGTATGCCACAGGATGCCCGTGTTGAGTAAGGACTGCCCTAATAGCATAGTCAGAGGCATGTGTCTCAATCTCAAATGGTTGTTGCAAGTCTGGTAATGTGAGCACTGGTGTGTCGAGCATAAGCGATGTTTCAACTCTGTGAATGCCTTCTGTTGAGATTCAGACCAAAATAATTTTCCTTTATCTCCCCCCTTGGTGACTTGACTCAAGGGCCAAGTGATATGAGAGAATCCAAACACGAACTTTTGGTAGAAATTGGCAAGATCTAGAAAGCTATGGAGCTCTCTTAGAGTGGTTGGAGATGGCCAATCCCAGATGACTTGGATTTTTGCTAGATCCACATGCACCCCTCGTTCATCAATAATCTATCCTAGATACTAAACTTGGGTCATGCCAAAAGTGCATTTCTCCAAATTGGCACATAGATTGTGTTGCCGCAATGTTTGGAGAACCTGTCGAATGTGGCGGAGGTGCTCTTCCCAACTCTGGCTGATGATCAGGATGTCATCCAAGTATTCCACTACAAATGAATTGATGAATATATTCAACTTGTCATGCATGAGCCTGATGAAGGTTATAGGAGCATTCATCAACCCGAAAGGCATAACCAAAAATACAGAGATGCAACAAAATTAATACTTCATTTCATTAATGTAAAATACTCAAATATGCTTACAAACATAAGTGGAAATAAACTAGATCATGCGACTGTATCTTATCTCTAAGAAGAGATGTGGCGGCTACATGCCTTTGAATTGCCTTACAATGAGGCTCAAGGGCCTTTTTATTATTGAACAAAAAGAGAAAACCTTAAACAACCAAAACCCTAACGTGAGGAAATGTAACACCAAGAGTTTATGGGCCCCGTTGGGGTCACTTGGACAACCAACTTCCGAGGATCGTGACTTGGTAATATTATCTCTATTTGACATGCATGATACCCTATTGGATAGATATCTCTGAGAACTATGATGGAAAAGAAATTTTTATAGCAAAATCGCTCGCGGTAGATCTCCCAAAGTTTAGGACCTGAAAAATAGCAAAAAATAGTAAACTGTGCTACAATTAAGGAAACGGAAAAATTGAAAGAAACAATGGTGGGGGTCCAAGTGTAATTGGTGGGCGGCCACCAATATCCACCTCGATCATTAAAATATGTTTCGTATAATATTTTATTACATTATGCCTTATGTTTCAAAAATGATAATGGCAGAAGTGTCCTTAGACACATAATTTTATTAATAAAAAAAAAATAATTACATAATGGATTTGCAAGAGCTTACACCGGAACTACCAAACACTCTTGCAATGAGCTATTTATAAGCTCCATGTCCTAACTACCTCTAATTATGGATCACTTATTAAATAACAAGTGTCCATTTACATTAAATGCTATTCAAACCAACTAGCTAACTAATCTCCTAAAATAGAGCCTAAGATACGACACATTTGGAGAGTCATATCTAGTTACAACAATATGCTAATTCTAATTGTCTCCATTAATTAATCATTCTAGAATAATAATTATTAATTTAATTTCTTAAATTAATAATTATTTTATTCCAATTTATAACCTATGATAATAAATTATTTTTGGATTTATTATTGTTTTATGAGAGAGTCTAACATTCCCCCCCTCAATGATAAATCCAAAAACGAGAACCATCTTCCAAGTTCTCATGTTGATCCTCAAAAACATTTCCTGAAAAAAACGCCAAAAACTGGATGCTGGAAAAAACTCAAATCTGAAGAGAACATGAATCAGCTGCATGCTTGATTCATCTCTGAAGGACGCTTGACAACTCCATCATGTGGCAAGCCGCAAAAGGATCTAACTGTCCTTTGCTTGAAAACAGCATCCGGTGTCCACTGACACAATTTGATGATGATTGCCCACTGGCTGAAGATGTCGAAAAAACAACTCAATGTTGCTTTTGCTATGATGAAAGCTGCTCACTGCTGCTTTGGCTGTCGATCGCCCACTGGCGAATTTGCTGATGCTCACTGCTGATGACAAATGCCCACTGGCTGATGAAGATGCCCACTGGCTGATGAAGAGGCCCACTGGCTGCTTCGCGAGTTGTCGAGACTTTCAGTTCTTGACAACCACTTGTCCAATTCATGACATTTTCCCCCCTTTGCA
>APFE030607977.1:0-27239 GCA_000404065.3 Pinus taeda | reverse complement strand
CTTCATCTGTATGGTTGAATGACTTGGAAGAAGCACTCTTTTGTTGCAGCTCATCTCTTTGTAGTTGCGACTTTAGTTGAAGAAACTCAATGGTTTCATGTGTTTGTTTTAGATGCCGTGAAAGATCAGCAAGAGTTTCTTTGCTGACATGCACCATGTCTTCATCACTGGAGATGATCAAACTGTGAAGAATGTTTAACAACTGAATATGTTGCACCATCTGAACTTTCTTACTTGAAATCAGGCTCTCTTCTAGGAGATGTCGTACATTGAACTAGTTCACTTGAAGGACAGGCTCGCTTGAATGTGACTTGAATGGCACGCTCGCTTGATTTGTTGTTGATTGCACTTGCTAGAGTTGTAAAATTTTCTCGCTTAAACTCTGGAATTCACGCTCGCTTGAGGACGATCGCGTTTGTTTAAGCGCTCACTTGACTTACTTGATGAATTCACGTTCACTTGAATGAATAGCCACGCTCGCTTGATGGCGATGTCAACTTGCTTGATTGTTTTAACTTGTTTAAACTTCGCTCTGGCTCGCTTGATGTATTGATTTTTGCACTGAATTAAGGCAATTTGGTTGAATGAATAATCACGCTTGCTTGCAGGAGATGTAAACTTGTTGCTTGTTAAAATTCATGTATTCACTTGATTTTTCTTTAAAGGAAGGGTGTCGAACACTGTCGAAAATGCACCAAAAAAAGCTTACAATGATTTCAATGATTCACTACAATGAATTCAATTTGACTCAATTCAAGACTTGGGTGTCGGTTTCAACCGAGAATGCACCCTTACAATTCAATGTGATTTGAGTTTGATTACAAGTTCAACAATGTTGATGTAGACTTTGCTTTGAAACGTTGAAGTTTACAAATTCATTAACTTGATTGAATTTGCTTGTTGAAGTAGAATGTCGATGTTGAAAACTGTGAGTATTTGTTGTAGTGACGCAAATTCATGTGTTGAGCTTAATTATCCTTCCTTGATGCTATTCTCTTACAAGTCTTGTGCTTGCTTGCATTGAACTTCATGTGTGTTAAATGAGATCATTTATGTGTCAAAACTAGACACAAATCAAAAAGCAAAAACATGAAGCCATAAAACACATGCACCATCAAACACACATAGTGTACCTTAGATCCCCTTATTCAATTTCAGGCGGATCTAGGACACATCAGCACCACAAAAATGATATCTTTATTAAACTTTGGAGTACACAAGGGCTCAGCTTCACAACATCTTCTTGGAATCAGAATTCTAGAACTTTTGAAAGAAAAATGTCTTCAAAAAACTGCCTGCACTCATTCACTCTCAAAATCTCTCTCAAAGTAAAATATTACTTTGGATTACAAAAAAAGAATTTCTCTCAAAGAATTCCACTTATCACTCCAAATAAAAAAAAACTTATAACTCCAAAAAGTACAAAATATACTCCTTAAAATTGCATCCCCTTAGATTGTTTGGTTACTTCTAATAATGCGTTGAAGAGAGACGGATGAAAAAAACCTAGCTGCTGCTGCTCTGCCTCCGCTGCAGATGTACAGACCTGCATCTCTGCACTCTGGCATACGTTACCCTGCACGGCGCTGTGGGTATAGCAATCATTACCTGGCTGGTCGTTAAACTCCCATGGCATTCCCAGCGGGAGGGACGGACTCCGTTCCTCCCCATCCATCTGCATCACAATCATCGAATGAAAACGCAGCCACCTCTTCCTTGCTATTCGGTAAGATAGTTGCGCGACTTATCAACTCTGACCATGCCAAAGGCAAGGACCCAATCCAGAACAGAGAGGACCTGTCGAACGATGATGATCTAAAGAACACGGATCAAAGCGCGTCACAACCAAAGGCGACGTCATCCACATGCATTCCAAAGGCGACAGAACGCATAAAAGTCGAACTCCCAAGCCATCGCATCAATGGCGAGATACAATTTCTGAAAGATCATGCACTAATCAAAAAGTTTCTGGGTTTCTGGCCAACAAAGAAGGCTCTACACGGTTGGATAGATTCCAAATGGAAGCCCAAAGGCCAGATCTCTCTGATGATAGGTCCTAAGGGCTTCTTCACAGTCATATTTCACTGCCTGGAAGACAAAACCAGAGTATTTGAAGGGGGTCCATATTTCTTCAACTCCTCAGGACTCTTCCTTCGGGATTGGAAGCCAAGATTCAACCCGGATACAGAGGACCTCAGTCATGCACCAGTCTGGATCCGCTTGTATGGCCTGCCCACAGAGTACTGGAAAGAAGAAACGTTAAAGGATATTGGTAATAGCATCGGCACATTCATCAAAGTAGCTGAGGACACGAAGTACCGAAGATTTACCTCTTATGCCCGGATCTGCGTCCAGATGCAGCTCAAAAAAACCCTCGCAGATACGGTAAGTCTCTTCCATGATGATTTTGAATGGCTTCAACCTTTGGACTACGAGCATATACCTTTTCGTTGTCGTAGATGTCACGTGCATGGTCATCTCTTTAGGGAATGCCCCTTGAATGCTCAGGCTCAAGCTACCTCCAACGCTATTCCTAAAGATTCAGATGGATTCACCAAAGTCACTGCTCGCAAAAGGCATGCAAAAAAAAATCCAGCTACCCCCACCAGCATTAACAATCCTGAATCTTCGAACCAGTTCCAGATCCTTACCCCTCATGAAACCCCTCTAAAGCCCTCAAAAGTCTCTGAGATTACTCCTGGCCAGCCAATCTCCTCCGTTAAACCTTCCTCAGAGGTGGATCCTTCCCCTCCTTCATCCTCTAAATCCCCTCCCTCCATGGAGGAGCATCTCAAGGATGCGGCAGCTGATCCTCAGGCCACCAATATGGATCTAGATGCAGCTCTTGCTTTAAGTCTACAAGAAGGTCATCCAGAAGATCCTCAGGACACCCCTAGCAACATGGAAGAAGATCCAGAGACAGCGAGTCTAGATGGGCTAGATATCCTTACTCTGGAAGCTGCATGCAAACAAAAAGAATACAACGCCATTCCCCCCTGGGAAATAGATCGATTGGAAGGAGTTCTCATAAAAGCACAACGAAGCAAATATTTGGGTATTCAACCAGGCAGTCTCTGGGATAGTAGTAAAATCCTCAAAGAAACAAAAAAAAGAGGACGCAAGACAGAACTACAGAGAATTATCATCCTGGGAGAGATCCTGATGGAATCGAGCAGATTTCCAAAGTTGACAAAGTTCTACAAACCCAAACCTCAAAGTTCCTCATGAAGCTCATCTCCTGGAATATGAGAGGGCTCAATAGCCCCTCCAAACACCGAATGCTAAAAATCATGATACAATCAGAGAAACCTTCTGTTGTTCTTCTCCAAGAAACTAAGAGCACCAATGTCATTCTTGAAAAAATCCTGCGCAAAGCCTGGCCAGGAAGTAAATCTACCTCTGTTGATGGACTAGGAGCCTCAGGAGGACTAGCTATAGTATGGAATCTGCAGTCAATCTGCCTTCAGGACTTTCATGCTTCGCGCAACTTTATTCAAGCTTCTTTTCACATCCTGGGAATAGAGATACATGGTCTACTCACGAACACGTACTTTTCGCAGGACATGCAACACAAATTAGAAGTTCTGGATACACTTACTTCTCTCAACGCCAACAGGTACCATCCTCTCTGGATAAGTGGGGGAGATTTCAACATCATCACCAGTCTCGCGGAAAAAAAAGGAGGTCGGATGAAACTAGAAGAGGATAGCACAAGCCTCAAAGATTTTATCCAACACAACCAGCTTATAGATATGCAAACTTCAAATGGAATATTTACTTGGACAAACAAAAGAAGAGGACCACACCACATAGCTTCCAGATTAGATCGCTTCCTCATTTCAGACAACTCCATCCATTTAGGAGGAGCGCTCCACGCCTCTATCCTTCCCCAGGGAGGTTCAGATCATTGGCCCATAATGCTCCAATGGACAAGTCCAGGGAAAAAAACCAATCGCCCCTTTCGTTTTGAATCCTTTTGGTTTACTAATCCAAACTTTAAAGAAATGGTGCAAAATGTCTGGAAATCCTACTCTCCCCCTTCTGGGGCAAAAATGTATCAATTTCAACAAAAGCTTAAACACCTCAAGCAAGCTATCAAAGCTTGGAACAAATCCACATTCGGCAACATTCTAGATGAAAAAAAAAAATTAGAGCAGAGCATGTGTGAGCTACAGCAAACCATCATCACCGAAGGCAGAACTGAAGAATTAGCTAACAAAGAGCACTCCCTTTGGACGGAATTAGAAACCAGAAGGCTTCAGGAGGAAATCTTATGGAAGCAAAAATCGCGCATCAGATGGCTAAAAGAAGGCGAAAAGAACACCAAATTCTTTCATCGGTCCACCATTCAGCGCCGCATGCAAAATAACATTTCATTCATCAACAACAATCAAGGGGAACGAATAGAAAAGCATGAAGACATGGAAAAGGAGTTTAGAGACCACTTCCAGGATATACTCAAAGAGCCACCAGGCAGCCGGGAAGCGGCTATCAGAGCCATAACTCAGCATATTCCAAAGCTGATAACTGAAGACCAAAATCAAAATTTATTGCAACAAGTTTCTATGCAGGAGGTCGAAGAAGCTATGGCGCAACTCAAAGACGGCAAGGCACCTGGACCGGATGGGTTCACTGCTAACTTCTTCCATGAGTTTTGGGAACTGATTAAAGGAGAAGTCTGGGACCTCGTGGAAGAATCCCGCTCCATGCATTGGGTCCTCCCCTCCCTGAACTCCACATTCATAGCTCTTGTACCTAAAAGCGAAGAAGCTAATACGCCTGATAAATACAGGCCCATTGCCCTTTGCAACGTCATCTACAAGCTCATCTCCAAGGTTGTTGCTAATCGACTCAAACCCCTCCTTCCTCTCCTCATTCTCCCGGAACAAACAGGGTATGTTGAAGGTCGACAGATCATGGATGGCATAATTCTATCCAATGAAGTCATTCATTCACTAATATTCTCAAAAAACCAGGCATGATAATGAAGCTTGATCTATCTAAAGCCTTTGATAAACTCAGTTGGGAGTACATCCGTCAAATGCTGTTAGCCTTCGGATTCAGTGCCACTTGGACCCGCTGGATCATGAACCTCATAACCTCTCCGTGCTTTTCTGTTCTCCTCAATGGCTCCCCCTCCCTCCCCTTCCATTCTTCTCGAGGCATCCGACAAGGAGACCCTCTCTCTCCATTCATTTTCATTCTCATGGCAGAAGGGCTCAGCCGCCTCCTTCACCACGCTATTTCTTACAAGTCAGTAAAAGGATTAGCTCTTCATGGTCTCAACCCTCTGTCGCATCAGCAATTTGTAGATGATACGATGCTTTTTGGTCACTCCTCTTCCCAGGAAGACAAAGCCTTCAAATCCCTCCTCTCTTTGTTTTCCGAAGCCTCCGGCACCTCTATCAACGCCTCCAAGTCTCAACTGTTTTTCTTCAATACCCCTGTCTCAACCCAATGCAACATTGCTAGGATTCTAGGCTTCACGATTGCTGCGCTGCCATCCAAGTACCTGGGAGCTCCCCTCATGGCTTCGGCTCTCAAGCATGCATCATGGCGGACTCTATTAGATAAATTGGAAGCAAGACTCTCTTCCTGGACCTACAGATCGCTGAACACAGCCAGTAGACTGATCTTAATAAATTCTGTCCTCCAAGCAATGCCTCTGTATCTTTTCTCTATTCTAGCAGCTCCCAAATGGGTTCTCAAAGCCATCCGTAACCTTCAATGGGGCTTTCTTTGGGGATCGCATGGCCTAAACAGAAAATGGGCCCTTGTTAAATGGGTGGATGTTTGCCAATCAAAAGCGAATGGTGGATTAGGATTAAGGGATCCCCTCCAAAGCAACAGTACAATGGGAGCAAAAGTGTGGTGGAGCTGGCTAGTAAAGCCGCACATTCCCTGGGCTAAGCTATGGCAGGCCAAATATGCACCAGGCAGTCAATGGAACGAGCTCATCAGGATCATTCCAAGCATAACAGGCTCCATGATATGGAACTCTGCAAAAACACACAGCGCCTTCATTCAGGCTTATAGTTTTTGGGAGATTCACTCAAGGACATCAGCCCGGTTTTGGGAAGACTCTTGGCAACAAATGCCCAAACTTGCAACGCTCTTCCACAAACCTCATTGGCAGCAGTACATGCAGCAGACAAACTTCACCAAAGTCTCCCAATTTTGGCAGCAACAAGATCATCAAGATTTTCGCACTTGGAAACCAGCTCGATCCTGGCAAACAGAATGGCAAGAGGAAACATATGATGACATAGATAAGGAGCTTCTTCAAAGAAAAATTATTCCCTCCTCATTGCAAGACAAATTGAGATGGGGACATACCACAAGAGGTCTCTTTACCACCAAGGAGGCCTTCACCCTACGCTATGACCAAAATGCTCATGACAAGGATCAATTATGGACTCATGTATGGCAGCCAAAACTATGGCCCAAAATATCCATCTTCCTTTGGCTACTAAGCAAAAAGCGTATTCTCACCTGGGATAATCTCCAAAGAAGAGGATTTATTGGTCCTTCTCGTTGCCCCAACTGCAATGCTCGGGAAGAAACAATTGCTCATCTCATGGAAACTTGCCCTCTGGCAGCTCAGTTATGGAACAGAGTAGCTCATTGCAATAATGGAAGGAAAGAAAGGCAAGGGGACATCGCAAATATTCTGCGAAGTTGGCCACGGGAACCATTTCAAAGCCCCATCCTTAATTCATTATGGAATCTCATTCCCGGCTTCTTATACTGGGCATTATGGAAGGAAAGAAATAATAGAATCTTCAACAACAAGAGCAGATCTGCAGACATCCTCTGGCTTCTCCTAAAGTTCAATCTCCAAGAAACGCTAGCTCTTAGAGCCTGGTTAGAAAATGATTGGCCTACAACTCCACAGGAGATTCTCATCTGGCAGAATTGGAATCTCAACATCACCTACTCTAAATTGGACTCTCACCAAATCCCTTCCAAATGCATTTCCCCCTCCCACTGGTCCCCCCCTGCAAGAGATGCTTACAAACTCAACTTTGATGGGGCGGCCAAGGGGAATCTAGGACCATCTGGATTTGGCGGTGTCATCAGAAATTCAGAGGGAGCAGTTGTATTCATCTATTATGGATCAAGTGGTACAAATACCAACAATATGGCGGAGTTAGAAGGAATGTGGAAAGGAATTTGTATAGCGGATCACCACAACTTCTACCCATTAGAAGTAGAGGGTGATTCCCAAATTTTAATCAATGCAGCAATCAGAATTCAAGCAGGGTCCTCTGCAGCTAAAGTTGCTTCTAGCTGGAGACTGCTAAGCAGACTAGAAGCATTGGAAGACAGGCTTAGGCATCCTAACAGCATAATCTTCAAGCATGTTAGGCGCACAGCCAATAAGGTTGCTGACAGACTGGCTAACCAAGGGGTGAATCAGCAGGGCCCTCACTTCGCAGGCTCTCTCCATGATGCAAAAGACAAAAAACTACAACAGGATTGCCACACATTGGCTCTCCAGGATCTTCAACCCCCGGATGCGGGTGCTAGAAGGTGTTAAAAGGTTGGCGGTGGGCTGCCCACTGGGCAAGTGGCAGCCCAAACCGGCCACGAGGACCATGCATTTAAGTTGCCGGCAGGTGAAAGCTTCGGGATCAATCCACCATCGCGCGAAAGTGTTTAAGGCGTCTCCTCCTCGCATCAGACCAAATCCTCTGCAACCTTGGGTATTCATTGCGGAAGCTGGCTCGCACATGGCTCGCCGTTGGCATCGACATTATAAACCTGTTGTTCGAGGCAAGGTATTGATATGCATTTGGCTTCTTGGGTTTTACTGTGTGTCTGTAATGTGGCAGGTCTCCATTGCAGGAAGCTCAGAGGTTAACCCCCTGTCTACTGTTATTCCCTCTCCTCTCTCCGTGCTCCATTTTCTGCGCAGAGAGGTTGCATCATTGCCGGAGCTCGTCGGTTCTGCTAGCTCCCCGAGCAACTCCTGGCCTGCGTGCAGGGTGCTGCCTCATCTGCTTCTCATCCCCTTCCAACTGCCTCTCAAGCCCCCGATTGACATTCTCCATGTTAAGTGGCCCTCCTCAGCTCCCGGATACTCCTGTTCTTTTGGACCTCCGTCCGTTCATCTCCCCTCCCTCTCCTCATTGCGATGCCGCCGGAACGTTTACGCGCCAGTTGCAGACGCGCTGGGTCGAGAGGTGGGAGAAGCCGAACCTCTGTCCCTCGCTCCTCAGACTCCCTATCTGATGACGCCAACAGCGCCCGTCATCGCAGAGGAAGACGCCCTGGGTCTGCCCAGTCCAGGCCCTGTCAGCACAGTTTTCACCCCTCTTCCCGCTTTAGCTTCCCTGTTCTCCTGGACACAGATACTTTTTATGTATCCATCAAGATTGAGAAGTGTGAACATGAAGCTCACAGTCCTTCTGCAGAAAACCAGCCTCCCTCTACGCCAGCTCCGCCACCGGACCAGCCTCCCTTGCTGCCAGCACTTCAACCTCCCGCTCCTGAACCAGAGACGCACAAGGCAGCAAAATCTTCAGCGAATGCAGGGGCAAGCCCAAGTGCACCAGCGGAGGATGACGCGCCCCACACCGACTCAAGTGAGCCAGACCCATACTCCTGCCGGGTGGTGGAAGAAATTCCATCAACCTCTGTGGACGACTGATCATCATCACTGGGTTTCTAGTCTTCAAGGTTGGCTCTGTCTTTTGGGGTTCAATTGGGTAATCAATGGCCCTTGCTGCTTCTTCCTCTCTCTTTTGATATGTAAGGCTGATGCACCAGAAATGGATGCACAGCCTCTGGTTTCTTTCTATGCTTCTACCTACTATGTCAATGGTGGCTTCTAAGTTTCAGGTTTATTATATAGTGTCGGTCAACGTTTACGCGGCTAAACTATATCTCTGTACTCCGGATTATAGTTGGATTTCTGCACTATGTTCTTCTCTGTTAGGTTTTGTCAAATGCAAGCAAGTCATGGCACATATTGATGTAAATCCCATCACTGCAAAAGGATGCAGTCCGAGGTTCGCCTCTCTGTAATTTTGTTTTTTGTACCATAATAGAAATTAGACTACTTTACAAAAAAAAAAAAAAAATTGCATCCCCTTAAAAATCTATCAGATTGAATGCCAAATCAGCATCAAACCAATCCAGATGTGATAAATGGAACTTTTTTTTGGTGCACTGCTGCTTTGCTCCTATTTTAATCTTAAGGATTCGCGATTAACTTATTTGAATCCTTATCAAAATCCCTGGATTCTAAGGCTGATGAATGGATTAGATAGAAGGATTGCAGACAAGAATCCCCTTATTGATCTCCTCTCTGCGTTAGGCAAATCTGGGATTGCACTATAAGTCTCACCCTGATTGAACTCAATCCAGATAGGTCGCCCGGAAGAATACTCAGCTGCAAGAATGGTCCCTTTTCATCTGTATTTAAACATAAATCAAAGATTTCAATTAGAATCCAGTTTTCTTGATTGGACCCGATCCAGAAGGTTCAACCAGAAGAATATCCAGCTGCATAAACAGGCATTTTGTTCATTTGTATTCAAATTAGAACCAGCTTTTCAAATCAGAATCCAGATCAGTTTTCAAGGCTCGGAATTCTGGCCATAGTTAGAACTTTGAAATGGGCATTGACCAGGATGGGTGAAATAGCTGAATTGGGTAACTCGTGGAGAACAGGCTTGGAAAAAGGGACAAGCGGAGAACCCAAGATCGCTAGTGAAGGCTTTGCAAAAATTGAGGAAAAACTAAAATACAATAAAGTATGCCATTAGATATCCAGATAAAGCAGAAGCACATGAACAATCTAAGCAAAGAATACCATGCCAACGCTACTTGCAGGTTCCACGTTTCCGCGACGCCACTCTGATACCGTGTCACTGAATTGAATGTTGAATCTGGAAAACGTGTCACTGAATTGAATGTTGAATCTGGAAAACGTGTCACTGAATTGTCTCTGCAATTAACCACGCAACACTATTGTAGAATCAAATCATTATAAAAGTATATTCCGTTCGGAAAATAAATTTGATTAGCCAGCCTGTAGCAGCCCTTAAGGAGCGGGAGTTTTTGGAACCATTCCTTCGGAAGAGAAATTTGCACAGAAGAGAGGTGCGAGTTCTATTTACAGGCCTCTCATTTTATTTTCTGGAAGTTAGTTTCGAAGCTCTGTAGTTGTTCCCCAATTTGGCGAAGAAGGCGTTTCCTGCAGCTTGGAGGGTTTCATAATTTTAGTTGCTTTGGATCGGAGGTTCTGAATCAGGGATCATCATTTGGACAAAACCCCAATGACAGATCTGGATAGCTCGATTACTTCACAATCTCACAGTACATTTGGCTCGACGTCTGCTGTAAGATCATGTGACCAGAGAGAGTATCGTGTGACTCTATGCAGTCGGTCATAAATTAGACTTTGAAACGATACAGGAGGCAAGTCAATGCTTTACGGTCACGGAAATTTCCTCTTATATAAAGGACCGGACGCCATTGATTGTAGGCTTACGGTGCTTCCTTTCTCTCCCCCTCTAATTTTCCTTTCTCCATAGCGGGGGGCATTAGTAAAGGGCCCTCATTTCCACAATGCACTGTTGAACAAATAAATGCACAAAGGTATGTCTGGATGAGCTTTTGTTGTGTTTCTTCTCGTTAACCAAGGTACTTATCGCGAAAGTGGATCAAAACTTTCAAATCGCAATTTCCATCCTTTCATGGATCACAAATCACGCATTTCACAACTCCCTTGATGTAGCAAAGCTGCAACTTTTCTCAATTCTCGGATCTGTGGATTCATTGCAACGTGAATTCATAGCAAATCTGCGTTTCACAATAAAATCAATTCCCAGTGAAATGTGGGATTCGCAGCAAAAATAAATATCCACAACAAAATGATGTTTCCCAGCACAAAATTCATTCTCAACAACAACAATTCGCAGCAACAACTTATACTCCAGATGAGGGCCGCCGCAGCCTTCGCTGATTTCTTCTAAATCCTTTGGAATTTGGGAAAAACATGGTTCTGCCTTCAGAAAATGTTTTTAATTTTCCTCCACAGTCAATCTACTACAATTTAGGAATTGATCTCGACCCAATCTATGCTATTATTAAACGATGCCAAAGCTCAAAGATCCACAAGCATAAACTGTTAATCGATGCCAGAACTTAAAGGATCGGCAAATCCAATGCTTTGAAGGGTTTTAAAACAAAGTTCTGGTTATGTATGAAATATAATGCTAAAGGTTCGAATCTCCTCTTTCAATCACATACGGGTTCAAATAAGTACTAACGCAATTACACCGAAGATACAGAGCATATAAGCACAGATTCACATAACTAATTTCCACATCTTCTCCACAATACCAAGTCAATTCACTATTGCGTTCAATGGAAACATATATCCAAATGTCACACAGAAAAAAGTGTTTAGAACCTCTAAATACATAAAAATGCTATTCGTTAATCAAATCATTCCTCATAAAGGCCCAAACTAATAACCCAGGCCAACCTCTTGAATTGCTCTCGCAAAAGCAGCTCTTCGACGCTGCTCTCTGATCTCGGACATTAAATATCAGTTCCCACGCTCAGGTACAGAACAATATCATGGCCGCTTCAATCAAGCCATCAATTCCTTGCCAGGTTCTCCTTCCTTGCACGCAGAATTTTTAACACTCAACCTGTGTCACAGGGTCCCAACAATCAGAAGCTCTGATACCACATAATGGCAGAAGTGTCCTTAGACACATAATTTTATTAATCAGAAAAAAAAATTACATAATGGATTTGCAAGAGCTTACACCAGAACTACCAAACACTCTTGCAATGAGCTATTTATAAGCTCCATGTCCTAACTACCTCTAATTATGGATCATTTATTAAATAACAAGTGTCCATTTACATTAAATGCTATTCAAACCAACTAGCTAACTAATCTCCTAAAATAGAGCCTAAGATAGGACACATTTGGAGAGTCATATCTAGTTACAACAATATGGCTAATTCTAATTGTCTCCATTAATTAATCATTCTAGAATAATAATTATTATTTATTTATTTTCTTAAATAATTATAATTATTTTATTCCAATTTTATAACCTATGATAATAAATTATTTTTGGATTTATTATTGTTTTATGAGAGAGTCTAACAAATGATTTCTATATCCCAAACTAAGCAAATTACTTTAACGAAGAGGAGTTGATTTATCATAGGGATGATTGTGATCTTGAATACTCTTCAAAAATCCTTCATTGAGCTAATATGGTTAATTATCCTAGTGGCACTGGTAGTAGGTTTTGGTAAAGTTGGGATGATTAAAGAGATACTAGATAATATTTTATAGTAAGTAATATTTTACAACATGGTTAAAATACTAGGTCATAAAGAGTCTCTGCACTTAATAATTTATTCAAATTGTATAACATTAGCTTGTTTGTAATATTTTCTTTTATTTAAAATATTTTTACATACATAGCGAATTGCACTGATTTATTTAAATATTTCCAATACTCATTAACCGCACAATCCATCAACTAAAAAAATCTATTATAATTGATTAATTACTTTTCCCCTAATTTGTTTCAAAACAAACTATCTTAAAATTTTATTGTTAATATCATTTTAAAAAGTAACTTGGTGTTTTCAATGAAAATATTTATTTTCTAGGACTAAGTATTAATGCTATGAAATTGTTAATATAAACTTAGCAGATTTCATTTGGTTAAGTAATACAATAATTTGGTGGCAATTAAGTGTCTAATAAATGGTGTTAATAGTCTTTGATTTCATTTTCCAACTTAAATTAGAAGAATTAAGTTACATTTCAATACTTTTTATCAACTTATTCTTTTTTAATAGATGAATAGATGATAGCATTTTGAAACATGTATAAGGTTAGTATCTCAACCCAAAATTCTATCGAATGAAATGGATTCTCATGTTTCCCTATCATTCTGTATATTTGTCTAATAAAATATTCTTTGATGAAATTATCTCGCAATTTTATTATTATTTTATATAATTTACTCTAAGATATATATATAATTTAACTCATTGAACTTATAGTAAGTAATATTTTACATCATGGCTAAAATATTAGGTCATAAAGAGTCTCTGCACTCAATAATTTATTCAAATTGTCTAACGTTAGCTTGTTTGTAATATTTTTTTTATATTTAAAATATTTTTACATACATAGCGAACTGCACTGATTTATTTAAATATTTACAGTACTCATTAAGGGCACAATCCATCAACTAAAAAAATCTATTATAATTGATTAATTGCTTTTCCCCTAATGTGTTTGAAAACAAACTATGATAAAATTTGATTGTTAAAATCATTTTAAAAATCAACTTGGTGTTTTGAGTGAAAATATCTATTTTTATGATTAAGTATTAATGTTATGAAACTAAATATATAAACTAAGAACATATCATTTGGTTAAGTAATACAATAATTTGGTGGAAATTGTCTAATAAATCTTGTTATTAGTCTTTGATTTCATTTTCCAACTTAAATTATAGGGATTAAGCTACATTGCAACACTTTTTATGAACTTATTCTTTTTTAACAGATAAATAGATGATAGCATTCTGCAACATGTATGAGGTAAGTATCTCAACCCAGAATTCTATCGAACGAAATGGATTCTCATGTTTCCCTATCATTCTCATATTTGTCTAATAAAATATGATTTGATGAATTTATCTCATCAATTTTATTATTATTTTATATACTTAAGTTTAATTTAATTTGATTTGAGATTCCACAACAAATATAGAATATTTATATTAAAAGGAATTGAAGTCACTCCTATCTATCTTAAAATTTACAATTCAAAAAAATATATGGCAACTAACAAGTGTCATTTTCCTTAATGGGTGAATAGTTTATGGAAAATAATTTTCAGGTGATAAGAGAACCTAACTTGTTCATAAAAAAATAAAATTTGGTTTTTTGAAAATTTTAATTTAATTGGAGATTCCACAAAGGAGAAGAGTGGGATTAAAACTAACCTACTCTCCTATCTATTTTGATATTTACATTTCAAAAAAGGACATGGTAGCTAACAAGTGCCATTTTCCTTAATATATGAACAACTTATGGTAGATGAATTATTCCTAAAAAAAATGGTTATCCTCACATTTGACAAATTGTTTTGAGAAAAAGTTGGCAAATTCGATAATCAAGGGAATGATGTTTGATGAAATATAAAATGGACATGGATAAAGAGACTGTGACTGATTAGAATGGTAAAGAACATAATAAAAGCAACAATGGAAATAAGAGAAACAACTGTAAACAAAAGAAAATAAGAAACACTCAAAAAAATATTTGAATTGCATGATACAAAATCCCTAAAATAAAGACCTTAAAACCCTAACATAGATGCAAGAAAGACATTGGGAAAATATTGTAACAATTGCAAAAAAGTTTATAGATTAAAATGGAAGGTGGCCACTTTTCACATCATTGTGGATGAACATCAACAAATATTGTCTTGATTTTCTGAAGATTTTTAAAATCTCACACAAATCTTTAAGCAGAGGAAAATATAATTGCAGACTCATATAAAAAAAATTACAATCCTTTTATTAAATCAAGAAAATCCAAACTCAAATCTCTAGTGAATTCTCCAAAGAAATAATATTTTATTGTTGTTATCTACATTTTTAGAGTTTTTACATGATTTGGTCTCCTTACATTCAACTGTTTGATAGTTGAAAACTGAAAAGTGGTTTTTATACCAAAATTTATGTAAACTAAAACTTCAACTAAATAAACAATATTTTTTTTTTGTGAATTAGTCTACTCCTATTATTATACAAAAAAAGGTACAGCGAGGCAAGCCTCGAAGATTCTCTCCATACTGACTATGGATTCAACATTGGACTTACATCAGAGAGCAAAGCTTCCCTGAGTACTGACTTGTCCAAAAAACAACCGTGAATTGACCAGGTAGCTTTACAAAGAGACTCCTAAGTGCTGACTCGTACCCAAAAAACCATAAACTGCCCAGATTGCTTTACAAACAGAGGTAGAACTTTGCTGAGTCTTTGCATGGACAGAACTGAAACAGACTCAAACATGAACGTAACTAAACCAGATGACAACATTAACAAGATAATGACAAAATCCAACAAGTGAAGTTGGTGTAGACCTAAAACCAGCATGGACACTATGGAATGCAAAGGAGGCGAACTCCTATTTCGTCTGCAGGACCAAAAAGGAAGCGAAGGCGTGTTCATTCATCGACGGAGGTTGACGGTTGCTCCTCGACTATCCTGCACCCATACTAATCTGACACGCTGGAATCCGACTGAAGGACTGCATTTTTGGCTGGCTCACTTGGACCCGCAACTGCTCCAGGGTTCATCGCGGACAGGGTTCCTTGGCACTGGACAGGATTGGCCTGCCTTTGCTCTGAAGAGGCTCCGGGTTGAGCTGTGTTCTCAAACTTCTCTATCATGACTGAGACAATAAAAGAGGAATTCGCCAAGGTACAAGGTATTCGGAAACGGGTGGTGGGATGAGCGTTGTGCACACAATCCTCATTACGAGCCCACCCTCGACCTCTTCCCCTGCCTCTCCTGGATGCCGGGGATTCCAACTCATCTGAGGAAGGGTACGAGGTATTGGAGGAGCGTTGTTGAATAACCTATCCTCTTGAACCACCCCGAGAACCTCCCCACATGCTGACAAGTCTGAGCCGTTCACACGGCATAGTGAAGACCCAGGTAAGGTGACACGAGAGCGAAGGCACAGTGAGCCAAGAAGGCAAGGTGATGGAGGCATAGAGGGGAGAGGAGTTAGAACGCAGGAAGCGACCATAACAGAGGTGAGAGCAAAGATGGGTGAGCCTACTACAGAGGTCGAGACCCAAAGAGATAGAAGCCGAGACCCAATGAGAGGGAGGCCGAGACCCTGAATGAGACAGAGACCGAGACACCAAATGAAACAGAGGCCGAGACACCAAATGAAACAGAGCCGAATTGCTTGTCCAAGCCAACGGAGGTGAGCTTTTATAATGTCGCAATGAGTCGGCTGGAGCTTCCGCCACGACACAGCAGAGGATCTATGACAAAATCGCGGGAGTAGCAAGCAACAGGAGCTTCAGGTGTGAGTTGAATGCGGCAATCAATATAACTGTGCGGGGACTGCAGGCCATCCCAATATCCATACAAGTGGCGGGACTGGGCTGCCACTTGCCACCTTTGTATGAATGCTTTTTCCACTAACTTTGCCTTCTACCTTTGAATACTCCCATCATTATTATATTAGTCTTGTAAACCCATTTAGTATGAATTTGTTTCTTGCTATATGTAATATTTGTAAGTTCCCAAGTATCATTCCTATGAATTGAATCCATCTGTTCTTGCATTTCTTGTGTGTGTAACAGAGAGAAGATGATGGTAGATTTTGCAATGGAGACTTGAAACAATTGAAACAAAATGAAATGTTTGTTCAAGTTAAATTATATTTAAATTTAATATATTATTTTTTGGTTTGTTTGATGTTGTATAGAACCAAAAATAGCATCACATTGTGAGAAATATAAAATATAGAATAAATATATATCGTGTATAGCTTTTAATTCCGGTTAATTTTAAATATTCTTGTTAAATTTTAATAAATATACTTATTATCTTATTTCTTATTTTCTCATGAGTATAGTATTTCTTAATTTGATTAAAAACAGCCACCCTTATTATTAATAGAAGGCTCGTGAAGAGACGGCAGCGTCGCCCAATCATCGCCTCGGTTGGCTCGGCTGGAATGTTATAAAGCCCAAAGATCCACTATGCCTTTGTTCTTCGTTCTCAAGCTTGCTTCCTTCCTTTCTTGTGATCACTGGCATTTCCTCCTCTCAACGACCGGCATTTCCTCTCAACCACCGTAAGTAATAATAAACGAGAATTTGAATTTCATGGAAGAAGAAAGAGCGAGTGTGAATAGAGGAAATAACAATAACAACATAACACCTGAGAGACAAGTAGTTCGCTCTCGCGTTCGCTCTCGCGTTGTACCCAATAACAACATGACACCTGAGAGACAAGTAGTTCGCTCTCGCGTTGTACCCAATTGTCCTCCCCCCCTCCTCCAAATGCGGGTCGTTGCTCGGATGACTCAGGAGCAGTGCGACAGCATCCACCGTGATTATTACCTTCGGCGGGGCTACCGGTTAGATGAAATCCCAGACAATCCATACAGCGTCTTTGCGGCACAACAACAGGAACGGGAATGGCGCAGGGAGGAAGAGGAACGGCAACTACAGAGGGAACGGCAGCGCAGGGAGGAAGAGGAACGACAACTACAGAGGGAACGGCAGCGCAGGGAACGGCAACTACAGAGGGAACGGCAGCGCAGGGAGGAAGAGGAACGGCAAAGACTGACAATTTCAGAGGAGCATCTGAAGAAGGGCGAGGACCAGTGCTCAGTTTGCCTCAGTCCTTTTATAATAAGTCAACCCGCACGGCGACTGCGATGCCACCACCTATACCACTCCGAGTGCATAAACAAATGGTTTATGCGTGGTCACCTTAATTGTCCACTCTGCCGCAGAGAGAATGAATGACATTACATCACATACTATACTAAGCTTATATATATATTTCACTAATCCCTATAAACGTACTCAACCTAAAGAAGCCTAAAAAATATAAAATACTTATTTGTTTTTCTTTGTACACCTTTATTTTTTAATTTTAATGGATCAACAATTTGACAATCAAGCCATATTACATGAAATTTATGAGAATTTGCAGGCTTGTCAATCTATATTCAGACAAAGGTATGTTGCTACACCTATGATTGCTACACTTTTGTGTTTCAGATATTGAGCCCAATGTGTGCACGCACTATGGTCTATTTTCCATGATCCTCGCTTTTTTTTAATAATGTACTTTTATGATATATTAATAGTTTTCCACACTAAGCAAAACTATGTGTAACGTGTGATTATTTTTAGTAGAATATTTATGCTAAAAGAAAATTATATTTCTTTTTGAGTATTAGTATATATCGTTAAAATAATTTTCAATCTTATTTTTTTACACGGTTGAACTTTACTAGCTGCAAAAGCATTTCCTAAATACATTATTCATTTTTTACAATTAGTTTTCATGCAAAGAAAAGTATATGATCCCAAACAAATTTTTTAAACTACACCTGACTTCAAGTTCAAGATGCCTTTTACAAATTTGTGAAATGAAATATGATGATAATAATAATTCAAGGTTCTTATTTTCATATATTGTTTTTTATTTTGGTCAAAAATATTTGAAATTTAATTGGGTGTGAAAATTTTAAGTAGATTCTATGAAGTTTGTTAATGTTTTCAAAAAAATATATATATTAAAGTGGATATTTCGAAAAAAAATAGAAATAAAATGTAAATTGTTTTTTTTTCCTTTTTTTTTTTTTCTGTCATTTTCTCATGACTATTTTAAGTTGGTTCTAAATTGAATTGTGTGATATAAAAATTGTATTATAAATTAAAACGTCTTAAAAATGATTCTATTCACTAAGAGCCATAATAGTTTAGGCCTTGTTACAATATTATGGGCCAAGGCTATGGCTTATTCATGACACATACCCAAAAGCCATGCCTCATTTAAAACTCAAACTATATTATAAATATTTGAGAAGTGAGGCTTTTCTCATTTATCCTTATTTATCACAACATGGTTCTAGGGGGCCCAAAGTTTTGAACCCTCATGTGTGGTTCATCATCAAGACATTGATGGAGGCATGACCTAACACTAAATAAATAATGTGGAGATGTTTCACAAATATGGAAATAAATGTTAAAAATTCAACAATATTAAGTTAAAAACAATAAAATAATATTTAATAAATTCTATATAATCAACTTCAATGAGTCAAAAAAAACATAAAAACTAAAAGAAAAAAAAAAAAAATATATATATATATATAATATATATTATATAGTAATATTAATTTGAAGATTTTAAATAGGAAAATTTAAATTAGTAAAGATAATTAGAAATAAATTATTGTGAACTCAAAAAATAAAAATAAATACAACAAAAATAAATTCATAATTATAGGGAACGAAAATATTAAAAGAAAAATGTATAAATTAATTAATAATAATTAATCAAACATATAATAATTAAGTAATATAATAATCAAAGATATAATAGAGTCAAATAAATAATAACCAAACATTTAATAATTTAATTAAAATAATGAAAAGAGAAACTATACAAACTTAATTAATTAAATTTAAAGTAAGAATAGTATTAAAAATATACTGAAACAAATTAGGACGATAAAAGTGAAGAGAGCTAAAAATGAGTAACGTAACCTAACAATAATAAGAAAACACAAAAGGCTAGGTTGATGTAAGATAAAAATGTTTATCTTGTTTTTTTGTCACATCGCAATTCTAGAGATTTTAAAAAAAGCACCTGTTCTCTTTCATTGAAGTGTTAGTTGTCTATATAGTTCATCATGAGATATTTATGACTTTATTATAATCATTGTAGTCATGTTTACTACTAATTGTTGATTGTTTCTTGGGTCAAAGTTCATATTGTATTAGCCATTGCTAAAGACATTCAAAGTTCTTGTATCATGAAATCTTGGAAATACAATATAGGTTGCCTTTGAACTATAGCGTGAGTAGCTCCTCCCTAAGTATTATGCTCCTTTCCTACCAGGAAACTAATGAGATAATTTCATATATTTACACCTCCTCAACACAAGTAATATCTTGCTAGCTCTTGGCACACGTCCCGTCTTTACCTCCCACTCGCATTTTCTAATTCTAATCGCCTTTATCTTCTATATTCAGCTTCCACTCATTCAAAAATGTAACTAGTACCAACCTTCATAATCACATTTATGTCATAATTTAATGTCGAGATGGGACACTATAAGAATCGATGTCCCAATAATTCAAAGAACAAGAAGAGCAAAAGGGATGAAGCTAATGTTGTTACTAATGATAATCCTCAAAAGAAGTATAAAAATAAGGAACGTGAAGTCAAAGAATTATTCTATTAAGTCTCATATATCCTTTACTTATATTATATGCTATTTTTTTATTATTGTATAATTTCTCTTATGTTTTTCTCTAGAATCAAAATTTTTTATTTCTAGGGATCATAAATTTAATGTGTTTTTTATTAAGTAATTTTGATGAATTAAAGGAATCTACCAAAAGACTAGGTTGATGTAAGACTTAGAGGGAGCATCCCCACTTTACACGAAAGTTTTTTCTCTTGTGCTTTCCTTGGAAGGAAATTTTGAAAGTATACTCTAAAAGGTACTTATATGAAGGATTGTTGCTAGTTTCAGAGGGAGACTCCTATAAAAAGAAATAATATTTGTTGCATTGGGATCCCTTTGATAGGAAACCCTACAATATTTGTAAAAGGATCAACCAAAGGTATCTTTAAGATTACAAAATTTGTCGTAGATATTGTTCATATAAAAATGTACTACCAGTTTTTTTTTTTTTTTTTATATATATTCTCTCATGTCTAGGGTTATGAATCATCAACGTTCTTATTTAGCGTGTGTAATATTTGAATTAAATCAACCCTTATTGCACTATCTATCTTTTGTTCACCCAGGTAAAACCCTAACCCTTAGGGTTAAGTACAAAACCCTAACTTTTAAGGCTTTGTTGATGATATTTATAACATATGATTAAACCCTATCTCTTTAGCGTTTATTGAAAATTTAGGGTTGATGATATAATATTTATAATAGTTAATTTAAAATTCTAGGAATGAAACCTTAGTTGTATGTGCTCTCATGTGATTGAAATGCTAACTTGGTTGTTATATTAAATTTTTGATAATTGTAGCTAGAGTTTATAATGAAACCCTAGTAGAGATTCTAGAAACCTAGATGTAAAATGCTTTCCCTATGATTAAAATGCTAACTTAATTCAGTTTATTAATATTTAAGGTTTAGTTTTTGTACAAAATCTTATGGTATGTTAACCCGATAATGCAATATAAATCAATGCCGAGTACTATAACATACTTCTACTATCAATTTGTGGAAGCTTAAAGATAAAGCTGAACAATATAACTAGAAGAAGAAGAATCAGTCGCACAATACACATGAAAATACTTTGGGTAAAGCCTCAGATAAAAACCCCACACTATTTTATTATCATACATGGTGGAAATATATAGGAACTATACAAATCCTTAGCTCTCACAACTAGCCATCTCTTAGTACAATCCTCACAGATGCTCATATGCAATCTTGACTTCTCTCTAGCCTTCCTCTCTACCATCCAAGGTCCTATTTCCTTGAACTCTTCCTTTGGGATGATTCTCCTGTTACCAAGTGGATGATCTACCTCAATTAAATGGAACACTTCCTCCAAAACTGAGCAATCCTCAAGGCTTAAATCCTTGACTGCATGCATGAATTTTCTCTTTGAGAAAACACATGCAACTGATAGTACACTGTCCTTGACTTTAATCTGAACTGGTTCTTTCTCAGAATAGACATGCATGAGTTTCTGATTAGGGAATCTTTAGTTAATTAGAGTAGCACTAGTTAGGTGCATGTGTGCATCAACTGACTGTTAACTCTCTATTAGTTCCTCAAATAGTTTGGAACTAACTTAACTGGACTTAAATCAGTAAACTAAGTTAAGGAATTACAACTCAAATATAACTCAATCTTATCTCCTTAATTTAAGGGCTAACTCTTGCATGACTTTAGAAAGACTTCTAACTTAAATTCTCCAACTAATTAACTTGAAATAAATAAATTAATTATTTCCATGTAGCTATTAAGAATAAATTCTATTTTAATTCACAATTTAATTCAGGGAAAAATTAAATTAGAATATTCTTGTTGCCACATTTCAACACTCCCTCTCAACAAGAAAGGGATTATTTTCCACCCCGATCCTGACTCTATATAACTCGAATTTACACTTTGACAAAGCCTTTGCCAAAATGTCAGCTTCTTGCTCCTTTGTCAAAATATACTGCGGCAACATGATCCTCCCATCATCAGTAGCTTTCTTTACCTTTTAAAGCCAACGGGAACTCACAACTAACTTGTTCTTCAGTCTCAAAACCACGTCCCAAACATTGTTATGAACTATGGAGTCATACTCCTCCACCATAGCATCAACCCAAATCGACTGTTGCACTGCTTCCTCAAAGCAAGATGGCTCGGTCTCAACACATTCCCCAACAAGGGCCATGTATCTAGTGTACCTCTCATGTGACCTCCTCCGGCTGCGCTGAGAAGATGGTGCTCCCACGTTCTCTCTCACATCCTCCAACAATTTGTCAACTTCTCTTGTGCACTTCCGTCCATCTCTGGAAGACTCTATTTTAGTGGATGTCTCCACTCTTGGAACCTATGCACGTGACTACTTCACATTAGTCTGAGGATCCTCCTCAGGAATCAACAGTTCCTCCATAACCTGTAGTTGGATCTCCCTCTCAAGGGAATTGCACATGGCCTTCTGCTCATCAAGCTTGAGATCTCTGTGAATCGTTGTCCTCCGAATGGTAGGCAAGTACACTCGATAGTTGTGAGGTGTATCCGTGTACCCAAAAAGTATCTTCAACTCTGTTGTTAGCTCAAACTTCTTCCATGCATCCTTTGTCATATGGAAATATATCGATGAGCCAAAGATCCTGAAGCGACCAACATCTAGTCTCTTACCGGAGAAAGCTTCCTCTAGTGTCTTCATCCCAAGTATGCAATGTGGGCTTCTATGTTGTAGATAGACTATTGTGTTGCATGCCTCAGCCCACAAGTGAAGTGGTAGGCCTTGGTCTGCAACATTGCTCGTGTTGCCCATATAATAGTTATGTTCTTCCTCTCGACCACCCCATTCTGCTGTGGGTTATGAGGTGCCATCAACTCTCATTTAATTCCTTCCACTATACAGAAGTCCTTAAACTCTTGAGAGACATATTCTCCACCATTGTCGCTTCTCAAGGCCTTGATCTTCTTCCCTGACTCTTTTTTGACCAAATATTTGAACTCACAAAACTTTGTGAAAGTTTAGTCCTTCTGCTGCATGAAATAAATCCAACATTTACGAGAATAGTCATCAATGAAAATTGCATAATACCTTTGCTTCGTTGTGGATTCCATCGAGAATGGTCGACACACATTAGTATGAAATCTCTCTAAGATATCCTCTGCTCAACTCTCTCAATCATGAAAGGAATACTTCGTGTACTTTCCCAAGGTACAAGCTTTGCATGTGTCAACTAGCTCAAGTTTACCTTTGGGAAGTGCTGTAGATATTTGTTGCATTATCTTCAAAGCCCCACAATGCAAATGGCCCAATCATCTGTGCCAAAAATTGCCAATGTCTTGGCTTCGCACCAATTCTGCTTTCAAACTCAATGATGCACAATCATCTACCTCTAGTTTATAGGGATTCTTCACCCGAATCCCTAACCTCTTGGTTTGACCTGTGGCTATGTATCTTAGGAATGCCTTTCCTTTACTGAAGACAACATTGTAGCCTTTGTGCTCCAACATCACAACTGATACCAAGTTCTTCTTCAGTCCAAGCACATACATCACATCTGTCAAGGTGAGAGGAACTCCATGATCCCTCTAGAAAGAAACCATTCCCATTCCTGAAACACTATACCTTCCATCATCACCCATCTCCATGCGCATGTTGAGTTCTTTCTCTTTCAAGGCACTAAATAAATTTTTATCACCGTTCATGTGGAATGAGGCTCCACTGTCAAGATACTAGACACAACCCATCATTGATGACACCATGCATGTGATGAGGGTAAAGTCCATTTCAAACTGAGAGGCTAATGCCTCAGCCTCCAATCCTTTCAAGGATCCCTTCTTAGACTTCCTCGATGGGAAATTAGTCGCATAATGTCCCATATTGTGACATTTAAAGAATCTCACTTTAGACATGTCACCCTTTCCCTCCATGAGAAGAATTTGATTCGAAATGGGAAGCCTTCCCCTTCCCTTTCCTTGCCTTACTCGCTAAGGCCATATTTTCTTCATCATCATCCTTGGATGAAGAACCATCTTGTGTACTCCTCCTAATCTTCTCTTGCATAAGATCCGATCACAGTCGTTCCCAATCTGATAGTTTCTCCCTTTCATTCACAGAGTCCTGGTAGCTATTCCAACTGTTTGTAAGGCCAAGGGGGGCGAGGCTTACCATATCATCATCGGAAGTATTTATTCCCACACTGCCAAGCTCATCTCTGTAGGTGGTGAGTTTGTTCAGATATCTAGAAATAATATTGCCCTTCTCCATCTTGGTTCTTCAAAGCTTATCCTTGAGCACCATTTTCCTCTAGTCGCTACTATTCTAGTAGAGGTCCTTCAATATCTTCCACATTGAAAATGGAGTATCCTTCCCATGGAGACTCGAGACAATATGGTCTCGAACTCCCTTAAGGATGATCCATCTTGCCTTCACCACAAACTTCTTCCACTCAACCAACTCTTGTGCATTAGTTGAAGTTGGATTTGGGATTTCTTGATCAATGAATTCCTTCAAGCTATTGTCTTCTAATACAACCTCCATTCTATCATTCCATGCTATGGAATTTGAGTTTCCTTTGAAGGCATACTCGAGTCTCAAGCCATAGAATGCCATTGGCCAACCTTGAAGTATGATATGAATTCGATTTGCACCTGCAACCACGAACTTCAAACTTCGAATTCTCTTCTCAGTATACTATTCATAGCTCCATTACCATGTAGAAAATTTCTACGAATTGAGCTCCAATACCATGTAGAAAATATGGTTGTAGGTTAACTCGATAATGAAATATAAATCAAAGCAGAATACTATAACCTACTTCTACTATCAATTTGTAGAAGCTTAAAGATTGAGCTGAAAATATAACCAGAAGAAGAATAATCAATCACACAATACACATGAAAATACTTTGGGGAAAGCCTCAACTAAAAATCCCACATTATTGTATTATCATACATGGTGGAAATACATAGGAATTATACAAAGCCTTAGCTCTCAATACAATCCTCACAGATGCTCACAGGAAATCTTGACTTCTCTCTAGCCTTCCTCTTTGCTCTCCAAGCTCTAGTTTCCTTCCGTTGTTCCTCTGGGATGATTCCCCTATTACTAAGTGGATGGTCTCCCTCAACCAAGTGGAACACTTCCCCCAAAACTGCGCAATTCTCAAGGCTTAAATCCTTGACTGCATGCATGAGTTTTCTCTTTGAAAAAACACATGCAACTGATAGTCCACTATCCTTGACATTAATCTCAACTAGGTCTTTCTCATAATAGACATGCATGAGTTTCTGATGAGGGAATCTTCAATTAACTGGAGTAGCACTAGTTGAGTGCATGCATTCATCAACTGACTGCTAAGTCTCTATTAGTTCCTCAAACAGTTTGGAACTGATTTAATTGGACTTAACTCAATAAACTAAGTTAACTAATTACAACTCAAATATAACTCGATCTTATGTCCTTAATTTAAGGGATAAATATTGCATGACTTGAGAAAGACTTCTAACTTGAATTTCTCCAACTAATTAACTTGAAATAAATAAATAAATTATTTCCAAATCGTTGTTAAGACTAAATTTGATTTTAATTCACAATTTAATTCAAGGAAAAATTAAATTGGAATATTCTTGTTTCCACATTTCAACACTCCCTCTCAACAAGAAAGGGATTATCTACCACCCCAATCTTGTCACTGTGGAACTTGAATTTACACTTTGACAAAGCCTTTGTCAAAATATCAGCATCTTGCTCCTCTATCGAAATATACTACAGCAACATGATCATCCCATCATCAACATCTTTCTTTACCTTGTAAAGCCAACGGGACCTCACAACTGACTTGCTCTATGGTCTTGGAACCATATCCCAAACATTGTTACCAACTATGGAGTCATACTCATCAACCATAGCATCAACCATAGCATCAACCCAAATCGACTATTGCACTCCTTCCTCAAAGGAAGATGGCTCGGTATCAACACATTCCCCAGCAAGGGCCATGTAACCAGTGTACCTCTAAGGTGACCTCCTCTGTCTACGCTTAGAAGATGGTGCTCCCACATTCTCTCTCACATCCTCCAATAATCTGTCAGCTTCTCTTGTGCACTTATGTCCATCTCTGGAAGACTCTTCTTCAGTGGATGTCTCCACTCTTGGATTCTCTGCATGTGACTGCTCTGCATCAATCTATGGCTCCTCCTCCTTAGTAACCAACAATTCCTCCATAGCTTGTAGTTGGAGCTCCCTCTCAAGGGAAACTTGCATGGCCTTCTGCTCATCAAACTTGAGATCTTTGCTAACATCTATGCTCTAACTGGTAGGCAAGTACACATGATAGTTGTAACGTGTATCAGTGTACCCCACAAGTATTCCCAACTCTGTTTTCGGCTCAAGCTTCTTCTGTGCATCCTTTGTCACATGGTAATATACCGATTAGCCAAAGATCCCGAAGTGACCCACATCTGGTCTCTTACAGGAGAAGGCTTCCTCTGGTGTCTTCATCCCAAGTATGCGATGCAAGCCTCTATTCTGCAAATAGACCACTGTGTTACATACGTCAGCCCACGAGTGAAGTGGTATCCCTTGGTCATGCAGGATTACCCATGCTACCCCTACAATAGTTCTATTCTTCCTCTTGGCCACCCCATTCTGCTGTGGGATATGAGGTGTTGTCAACTCTCGTTTAATTCCTTCCATTGCATAGAAGTCCTTAAACTCTTGAGAGACATATTCTCCACCGTTGTTGATTCTTAAGGCCTTAATCTTTTTCCTTGACTCTTTCTTGACCAAAGCTTTGAACTCATAAAACTTTGTGAAAGTTTGGTCCTTCTTCTGCATGAAATAAATCCAACATTTACGAGAATAGTCATCAATGGAAATCACATAATACCTTTTCTTTATTGTGGATGTCATCGAGAATGGTCCACACACATTAGTATGAAGTCACTCTAAGATTTCCTCTACTTGACTGTCTCGATCATGAAAGGAAGACTTGGTGTAATTTCCCAAGGTATAACCTTTGCATGTGTCAACTTCCTCAAGTTTAACTTTGGGAAGTGTTGGTACCATTTCATTGCCATCCTTTTCTTCTAGAAATCCGTCATTTGTCTATCTTTTTCTCCCATAAACCCCTCATATCCATCGAAATTGATTAATCAAAAGCATTATAGTTGTTAATTTAAATTAAATTTAATTTGTGAATTTTTATGTTAAAAATTAGGAATTTTCAACAAAAATTACA
>APFE030607976.1:0-16901 GCA_000404065.3 Pinus taeda | reverse complement strand
AATAAAAAAATCTGAATAAATAATAATGACGACAATAATAATAATAAGACTAAAAAAAGTAAAGAATAGGAAGATAATTAGGAAAAAAGAAAAATCTAGGAAGAAAGAGCAGGGATCCAACACCTGCTAATGCTCCAACCATTGTCTCTGATCAAATTGATGGGCCTTTGTTTGATCTCTAAGGTCTCTCTAAATTTTCGATGATGAAAGTAGTCAATCCCAACAATGACCTTCACCTCTTCTATGCAAATGTGATGATTGGTTTTTTCCGTATGTTCAGCCAATGTAGAGGAGCAAGACCTTCCATGCTTTATGTTTGCAGCATGCTCACAAATCCTTTGATTGATTGACCAACCAGTCTCACCAATATAAGGAGTCCCACATGAACAAGGAATCATATAAACACCCTTCCCATCCTTAGGGTTAATAGGATCCTTAGCCAAACGAAGGGAACTTCGAATAGTGCGAAGGGGTCTAAAAGAAGAAGGAATATTATGTTTTTTCAAGATCCTCATGATTTTATTCGTGGTCCCTTGAATAAAAGGAAGATGAACACCGAGAGATCGATCCTTGGGATCAATCCTCTTCTTAGGGCCTCTTTCTGCATTAAGGAAAGCTTTACGACCCTGGGACTTAATATAACCATTATTAATAAAGACCTTAAGGAGGTGAGCTTTTTCATCATCAAGATGATATTCATCAGAAACTCATCAGCACCCAAGTAGCTAAGTTGTTGAGAACACCTAGCTTTTGAGCAGGGAAATGATGCGAATTAGCATGAAGGTATTGCTCTGTGTGAGTTTTCTTCCAAAAACTTGATGAGAGAAGAAGATAAGTAAGCCCTCTTATAGTGTTTCTCTCATCAAGCTTTTCAGAAGAAAACTCACACAGAGCAATACTTTCATGCTAATTCCCATCATTTCCCTGCTCAGAAGCTAGGTGTTCTCAACACCTTAGCCACTCGGGCATTGAGAGTTTCTGTTGAATATCATCTTGATGATGAAAAATATCACCTCCTTAAGGTCTTTATTATTAATGGTTATAGTAAGTCCATGGGTCGTAAAGCTTTCCTTAATGCGGAAAGAGGTCCTAAGAAGAGGATTGATCCCAACGTTCGATCTTCCGGTTTTCATATTCCTTTTATTCAAGGGACCACGGATAAAATCGTGAGGATCCTGAAAAAGCATAATATTCCTTCTTCTTTTAGACCCCTTTGCACTATTCAAAGTTCTCTTCGTTCAACCAAGGACCCTATTAACCCTAAGGATGGGAAGGGTGTTTATATGATTCCTTGTTCATGTGGGACTCCTTATATTGGTGAGACTGGTCAGTCAATCAATCAAAGGATTTGTGAGCATGCTACAGACATAAAGCATGGAAGGTCTCGCTCCTCCGGATTGGTTGAACATGCAATAAAAACCAATAATCACATTTGCATAGAAGAGGCGAAGATCATCGCTAGGATTGACCACTTTCATCATGGGAAATTTAGAGAGGGCTTAGAGATCAAATAAACGCTCGTCAATTCGAATAGAGATGATGGTTGGAGTATTAGCAGGTGTTGGATCCCTGCTTTTTCTTCCTAGATTTTTCTTGTTTTCCTCGTTATCTTCCTATTATTTACGTTTTAGTCTTATTATTATTATCATTATTTATTCATATTTTTTTAAATTGATCTATCAGAGTTATATAATAATATATATATATATATTTATATATATATATATATATAATTAATTTTTTTAACTTTTTTAAATCTCAAAATTCTTATTGCTATTATATCTGCAATATAATTTAATAATATTGATATTTAATTTATAAACTAAAAGGAAAATTTATTGATCTTATTTATTCTTAATTCAAAAATAATATTAAAAATTAAGTTAAAATTCTTTTTAATTATGGGTCAAATGCTTAATTAGTTATTTTAATTTTTTAGTCAAACTAGCTATTATTTCTAACAGTTAGTTAGCTGATCTCATCATCTATTTATTCCATTGCCTAAATCTAATTCCTCATCTGTTGGTTCGAAACATGTCGATGGAATTTTATTTTATGTGATTTTTACCGAAATATTGTTACAATTAATATGGATCACAGAAATCTAAATTCTACAAACATATTCATTTGTTAAGTGCTAAAGAGGATTCAATGAGATTAATGAATTCAAGGGTTACATGAAGTCGCATGAGGGTTTTACATTATTTGAATTTGTAAAAGAATATATTTTTTAGTATAAATTTAATTAAAAAAAATAATATATAGTGTTGTGTGTGTTTGAATTTAAATGAATAAATTTATTTAAAAATTATTAAGAAGAGTAACATAAGGGTGGTAGATGTTGAAATGGAAAAATAGATGATTAAGAAAAAGACATTTAATATAGTAAAAAATATTGTTAAAATCACATTATAATTAAAGTAAATATAAAACAATTCCTTATATTAAATTAATATTAAAATCTAATAATTAATGTTATATATTATATTAACAATACTAAAACCTAATGTTATATCAATTATATTAATACTTATTAATAACTTAAACTATTAAATTTATATTATAAGTATGTTAGATCTGAGATTTTTGTGATCTATATTGTAGATAAATGCTTTTCGAAATAATCACATCATTAAGATTTGGTTGACCAAATCCTAATGATGTGATTATTCCCAAAGACATTTATCTATTATAAAACTTTGTTAATGTTTTTAGCAGTTTGATGAAATTGCAATTAATGAAGACCAATGGATCAAACAAACAAATATTTAAGCCATCATTAGTTTTGAATAGCATACTTTTAAAAATGTAACGCACAATAATGTACAACTACTTTTCAATAATATAGGTTTTAACATTTTTATTTTTAGTTTCATTTTTTAATCTTCATAGTTGTTGATAAATAACTTGTACATTAAATTTTTAATCATGCTTTGTAAAAATATAATCTAAGTAAGTTTAAACATATAATTTACATATACAAGAAAGCTAGTGGTATGAATTCCATCCATTAATGGAGTTGCGACAACTAAAATACACTGGACGTTTAGACCATCTCATAAAAAAAAATTAAGAAAAAAATTAAAGAGACAAATTCCAACAGAGAAGACCTCTATCAACCTAGTTAAAATAAGAAATTGCAATATGCAAATATAAACATAATATGCAATTATAATTATTATTGAAAAAATTAATACTGATTTATTTAAAATAAAACTAGCATTTGCACTAGATGTTGCAAAGAAAACGTCGTAAGGCATAAAGTACAGAAATCCATTATCCATGTAGTGTGACAGGGTGGATATCTCTAAATTTGTTGCAAACATTTATGTTATTGCATCACTAATTTATTTAGAATCTACTACTACCTCCTCTTCTTGGAATTCTAAATTTCTTATCACCCCATGATGACAATCCCTCTAATTATTGGCATCACAATCTTTTCCACTTTAGTGGCTTTACCTTCAACCTAAAGAAACATGAATTTGAGTCACTCAATTAAAAAGAAATTGCTAAATTTCTTATTTATCAGGTTTTGAGTAAAAACAATTAATAACTCATATTTACAACACTTTAAATATTTACAACCTTTTAAGTCTTGTATTTATAACTCATATTTATAACCCTTTAAAATGAAACTAACTATCTATATTTTTATTAATAATAAAAATAATCTTCTTTATAAAACTGACACTCACATGCTACTCCTATATATTTATCTTATATTTAATATTCAGGTCCATCAATTGAATGACAAGATGAAAGCTCAACTTAACTGTACATTTTTGAACTCCTTTGTGGGAATTCATGTCCCATTAATTTAATGACAAATTGAAGTTTCAAATACAGTACACATTTTATACCAAATTTGGAGAGTTCATGAACAAACTTTCAAGGTTTTAATGGATCTAGGTCATTTGTATTTCCTCTCATGTTTTGGGTCGTTTGTATTTTCTGTGATGTTGACTATACTAGCAATTGTCCCAAAAGGTACAAACCTTAATGTCCTTTTAATGTTCATGCCTTATGTGAAAACAATCATATTGATCCACTAGTGTACATTGATTTGTTACATTTGTCTTGGTCTATAATAGAGGTGTAACAAATATGCATTGAAATCCTAGAATTTTAAGCATATAACCCATTGAAACGTGAATTAAAAGTTTAATTGGTAATTATTTATTCAGTAATTTGTACATTGTTAATTGCAATTTCTCTTGAAAACCAATGTTTATATCAAAATTTTAAAAATTAACACTCACTTCTCCTGTAGTCTGGTGTTTCTTTATTTGATCGTGGTACTCAAGATTGCCTTTCTCCAAAGTATCAAATGTGAAGATGATATCTTATGTGTTTCCTCTTTCTCAGTAGGTTCATGTGATTATTATTATTTTTGGTGTTAACGTTTATGTTTTTCTTATGCCCATCCATTATTTATTATCTAAACATTGATGTTTGAAAATCCGTAAGTAGCTAGTGTGGAAATTGCAAGGTATGTTGAGAATTTGGTTATCTAGTAAGCTTAGAGTCATTCTTGAGTCATTATCTTTACCATCTCAGGAAGAAGAAGAAGAAGAAAAGCCTATTGAATTGAAAAACAACCCTAAAAAGTATTAGGATCCATGGGTCAATTTTTTGCATCATGTAGCAAGATAACATGGCTAATTGATTATGCCACATGAAGAATTAGCCTTTGCCAATATTTAGGCTTATAACTAGGTGATTTTTTCTACTAATATTCTTATACAATTTACCATGATAATTCTCTTTTAAATTAAAACATTGTTTGCAGGCTATCACGGGAGACGAGCGTTTTCCCCCTAAAAATATACCTTCAAGGTTACTTAGGTGGATGGCAGAGCTACTATACTTGACATTGTCAGTATCCAGTAGTTTTTCTAGCCCAAAATCTGCTATATATGGCTCCATGTCAAAGCCCAGAAGGATGTTGCTTGGCTTAATATTTGCATGAACAAACTTCCTTTCATGTAAATAAGCCAGACCTCTGGCTACTCCCTTTGCAATTTCAATCCTGGCCAACCATGGCAGATAAAAGGGAGAGTTTGATGACCATCCTACAAGATTAGAGACATATAGTGTTAGTCAAAGGATCTGAAATGGATAGGCCACTGAGAACCTTAGAAGCTAAACAAGATGATCAAGATTAGCATGCAACAAGAGGAGAATAACAATTCAAACCCTACATGATAATGGACTCCCTTTTGCAATGATTACAGAGAACTGGATTTGGTTATCCAGAATGTTGAAATTTAAAAGGAATCAATACTCTTTGGTAAGCAAGGAAAGCATTATACTCGACCTCAGGGAACTCAGTGGGAAAAATTATCAATAACTAGTTATAACAAAATACAGAGTACCCAGTGAACAAAATGAAAAATATCCAATTTAAATGAACCACAGAGAACGTGGAGATAAAAAAGATAAATATCCATCTTAAAGATAAAAGAGAAATGAAATAAACTACAACATATCCTTGAAACAAAACAAAAGGGTTGATATATATTCTAAAGAAGAGAAAACAGGGATAGAAACATTCCATAGAAACTGATATAAATACTGCAGCCAATTGTTCTCCAGCTAAGTAAGTAGATGTTATGTAGAATAAGATACAAATACAAGCACAGGGTCACTTGTCTTATTCATGGTCTTCCTAAGAAGGCTTATGAAGGAAGTTGTGTAGCATTCTCATGGTTTTGATAAATTATCATCTGTTGCTGAGATGAACATGTATATATAAATATTCTAACCTGCAAAGGGAGCAGTTTCTTCTTTGTATATACAAACTATAGCTAAACCAATAAATCTAATTTTCAATATTGATTTGCATCAGTTTCTTTTGGTCCAACTAGCAATTAAAATCCATCCCCTGCCACTACAACAATAATACACCATATATCACCTTCCCATTAAAATTGAGAATGAGCTGCAAGTAAACTGTGACAACGCGGATGCCTCATAAGCATGGAGTTAAGTTTGATCCCTCAATTTTGCTACAATCCTCAACTGTAGAAATATTGAAATTTTTAAGAAGACTTTGGCGATTTCATAAGAAGATGAGTTGACAGCAGAGTTTGTCTGACTCCCAATCATAGAGGTGTCTATATCAGTTCTGTCAGTGTCTAAGTAGAGCTATTGAATACGGAATGTGGGTGTAAGTCCTCATCTCTTTCCAACTTATGTCAAAGCAAGGATGCTGCATAGGAAGAAAGAATTGGTTAATCGATTGTGGATGATGGCATTTTTTCTAGAAAATGCAATACCTCCTTCATTGATGGTCTCTTTTGGGGGGAAGTAGAAGCACAATTCGAGGCAATGCGAATCTACATTTTTTACAAAAAAAAATCAATAGAAGTCAAAAACAATTATGGATCCAGAATTGAATCTCAACACAAAGGTGTGCCTTACTGTCTAGCATGTATGAGTGGATATCACAATGAGACTTTTCAGAACATTAGACACCTCAGTGTCAGACAAGGGATGAACAAAGAGGAATCCCAGATAAAATGGAGAATTTTGACTTATTTTAAGTTTGATACATTATAGGTGCTAAATGCTTTTTCTAACCCTAGCATTGCTTCTGATCCTAAAATAATTCCACAATGTTCTGATTTTTATTGAGAGCTGAGAAAGTGTTAAAACATGGGTACAAACTCATAACGTTAAAGAGGAGTATACTCTGAATATAAGATTTATCCCACATGTCTATCTAGTCCTGTCAACAAATCTAAAATAACTGATCTTACCATTGGTTTAGGAGCCTATAATACAATTGGATGGATATGAACTCAATTACATCTCAGAAAACATGGGAAGACAATCATATGGGTGGAAATGATAAACTTACATAAAGTTGAAAAAAGCGAATGCCTGGTCGAGTTGAAGCAACCTCTTCAACACTTGATGTAGCCCATGAAGAAAGTGTCTACAACAAATATGTCCAAGCCTCAATTTTTATCAACACAACAAACTATTTCAACATCCAAAATCATTATAATTTCTTAAATCCTTAATAGCTAGAAGGAAATTAAAACATTTAGAAGATCGATCCCACAAAGAGAAGACTGATGTCCAAACCATTATAGTTCCAGCAGCTCTTGCAATAGCATACTCTCTTGTAAAAGATGATGGATTCACTTTCAAAAAATATATGCATCAAAATAGGATGTTAACTGTAATACAATAATCTAATGCATACATTCGGGATGAGCCATCTTTTGCATGGCAGTTGGAGCAATCATAATAGGCATTGATATCTTGAATCCCAACACAGTGGTACTCAGATCCACCTTTGTTACATCAACCAATATACAGGGACGGAACCTGATACATACAACATCAACCAATATATTTTTAATAATGTCAATTCCCTTGATGCTTGTAATGAAAGAGGTGCCATAATTTTCAAAAGTTTGGCCCAAGACAGGGTGACTAAAATTGAAAATTATAGCTATTCAATGTTTATCTAATCTGATTGCAGTCATAAAGTTGGTGAAAAAATAGATACGAGAGCTGAAGGTACATCTTTCTCAAATGACTATGTATTAGCTGAAGGTACAATAGCTAAACAGGGGAGATTGTGGAATCCATAAGAAACTCATAATATGCAAGCAATTGAAGGGCTATCTTTGTAAAAAAAATAAAAAACAACCAACAGAAACAAATTGAACCATTTCACATCCTACTCACAAACTCAAACTAAACAATTTGTAGACCCGTGCCTTCTGTTAGTGGATATCATAATGAGGCTTTTCAGAACATTAGATACCTTAGTGTCAGACAAGGGATGAACAAAGAGGAATCCCATATAAAATGGAGACTTTTAACTTATTTTAAGTTTGATACATTATAGGTGCTAAATGCTTTTTCTAACCCTAGTGTCGCTTATGATCCTAAAAGAATTCCACAATGTTTTGATTTTTATTGAGAGCTGAGAAAGTGTTAAAACATGGGTACAAACTCATAACGTTAAAGAGGAGTATACTCTGAATATAAGATTTATCCCACATGTCTACCTAGTCCTGTCAGCAAATCTAAAATAGAATGAATTTTCACTACCTATTTCTAATGTCAGACTCCCTCTGCCCAAGTCGAGGTGTTTCCACAGTCAGTGCAATTGCCTTAAAACCAGCCCTCTCTGCTCTTCTGACAAGTTTTGCAACAACATTCCTATTCTTGTAAACCTGTCAACAATGACATCTAAATTTTAACACTGGTTTTATTTCCTGTGCGTTCTATAATTTTATTTCTAGCATTGCATTTCTTGAGATCTTAGGGGTTTGCCCACAAGATCCATTTCAATCTTTTAGATCTTGGGGGCCTCCCCCTAAGATCAGGATCAATCTTGGATGTATCTTTCCATATGCCTGATTTTTCTAAATCTATACAATTTCGTGGTGTTGTATTTTTAGATGGTGTTGTTCCAGAACAAATTGATCGTTGCCAACATTGTGATAAAGTTGGACATGTGAAAGATAAATGTTTTGATCTTCATCTGTGTGAGCATTGTGTAAAGCGAAATCACCATTCAAATAGATGTTTCAAAAGGAAGACTACTGCAAGAGAGAATCTAAGTTTCAGATAGATTTTTTCTTGGGATTGGTTGAAAATAGCCAAGAATATTTACAAGTCATACCGCACGATATGTTCAAGAGTATTGACCATCCTTGCAGTGATGAAAAATAATTCATCTTCTCACCCTATATTAGACAAGTGGGGAATTGATGGAATTGAGTTGAGTTGGTCTGCTAGAAGTTCAATGATTTGTCAAGATACAAAAGTGAGGCTGACCCACAACCTGTACTAATGAGAGCTAGAGTTGTAGCGAGAGAGACTTTAATTTTTGCTGAATGAGTTTTTTGTGAACGAGTACTTCCAGATTCAAAATTGTTCAAGGAACTACATTGATGCTTCCAAAGTTGGAATTTTTTATTGGTCTGAGAAATTCTAAGAAGGTTCCAAACCTAGGTATCATTTGTGATTTTCTTTTAAAAACCACCATCCTTCATTTGTGTTCATCCTTAAAAACGATTTCTAAGAGACATTCATCACTTGGCTGAGATGCATTTTTCATTTTGAGCTCTCATTCTTAGACTTTGATACATCCCTTCAGATTAAAAGGGAATGTTAGAAAACTAATCCTTTGAACTAGTTTGTGTTATGACCAGTGATTATTAGAGTCCAAAAAGACCTAGAAACTGAATCAACACTTTCTTGTATGTATTTATATGTACACTATGTACATCATTCATAAGTAAATATTTAATATATAATTGAGTTTGGTTTCCAGTTTGTTGCCTTAAATGAAATACCAACCGATCATTTTCTAGCTGCATATGGATATAATGAATTGCTCTAAAATTTATAACCATATGCATAGTAACAAATTGCTCTAAAATTGATAGCCAATAAAGAAGACGATGGACATATTTATATTCAATTATCAATAATATAAATTTTTATTCCATTATGATTCTTCGAAGTACTAAAATTTAAAGCGAAGACATTTGTCATGATCATTTTGTTAGTCTTCTAACATTTTCATTGTAGAAAACTAAATAAATGAATGGACAAAAGGTAAGTTCAAAATTTTAGAATTTCATGTGAGGATTGTGTTATGTCTAGCTATGCTAGAAAAGTAGTGTACTTGTTGGCTTGGATTTGAATGATCTCTTCTTTCTTTAGTAGCTCAAGCACTCATCAATAAGTAAGGGTTTGATCTTACTCTAGCTTCCTTGATAGTTATAGTAATAGTAGATTATTTAGAATCATCTAAATAATCTACTATTACTATAACTATCAAGGAAGCAAGGGTCAGCAGAGACTGCTGGTTGGTAAAGTCAGACTTGTAAAGACGGTCAGGTTTTGTGCTCAAACTTGAGCGAGAGCAATGACTACTCATGGGTGTTACTCGTTCCCTGGCCAAGCCCACTCACCTTTTAATATAGTGATATGGGGTTTAATGGTAAGTTTCCCTGAGTGAAACCCACGAGATGGAGGTTCAAATCTCATTGAGTATATGGCCTGTTGTGTCTTGGCTAGAAAAGTAGGCGACCCCCGAGCAGACCTCTTGGCTCTTGTTGAGGCATAATTTAATTGCTATTGTGTGCGGCGTGCAGGGTGTTGCACCTAGCCTAGGTTTATAGTGGTAGTCAGTTGGATTTGATCCTAGGCCTATTCAGAATAACTCTCACCCGATTATCCTAGATTAAAAAAAAAATAGATTATGTAATTAAATCAAAACCATGGCACATTTGTTGAACTTAGCTTACTAGACATAACTATATTATCAAACATAGATTGTAGAGTCTATCTTCTAATTTGTTGCTATCCTTATCAATTGCTTATCTAGTCTGATTTTTGGCTGCGGGTTAATCACATTCCTCTTCCTGTCCTATTGACAATCCCATTACATTTAACCTAACCTCTCAAACTTGATTCATGAATTCAAATTTCCGATTGTTTGTGCTACTCTTATAGACCTAGTGCTTTTGGTTTTGTTGAGTTAAAACTCTCGAATCTATTTTGAGGGATGTCGGATGCCGTGTACATACAATGCCTTTGATTCTATCACATCACTTCGACTAGCTTCAGATTTGAATATTGTGCGAGTGTGTATTCCCTCCTAAACTTGTTTATCTATACAAATTTTAAATTTGTTGATTATCGCAATTTACATTGTAATTGAGAAAACAATGCTCTTAATATTTCAGCTAGATTCATTCCTGATGATTGATCAAATAGCTTCTCCACCATCAGAACCAGCTAGAGTTGGAAGTGTTCTAAGTATGTATTGTTGGAAATAGTAACTCACCCTGCAAACTGTAGACCCGCGTGGTAACGCAGCAGTTCGTAGAGTTGGAAGTGTTCAAAGTATGTATTGTTGGAAATAGTAACTCACCCTGCAAATTGTAATTGTAGACTCGCGTGGTAACGCAGCAGGTCTTAGAGGAAGAGCCGCGAAGATTCAGCGTCCAGCGTCATGTTGTTGACGCTGCGGTAAAGTCGAGCAGTCGTTTCTTCCGTTTGGTGAGTCTTAAGCCGTAGAAAGAGTCGAAGCTTTGAAAGTTGAAAGGTTTCATATATTTCTTTTTAATAAACGGTCATTGTCAATCAACCCGCTGTACTCTTATGGTGTTTTAGATCAAAGGTTGAAAGCTCAACCATAGATTTATTAATTGAGATTTTAAAGTCACGTGTGTTTTTGTGGAGTTCTTTATTAATACATAGATTTTGTGGAATTTTATTAATTGAGATTTTAAAGTCACGTGTGCTTTTGTGGAGTTCTTTATTAATACATGCAATCTCCTTTTAAAAAGATCTTTTTATTAACGTATGAAAGAAATTAAAGGGGTTTATTAAAAGGATTTGAAAATAAAAGTACTTTGAAAAGATTATCAAGGTCTATGAACGGGTGAAAGGGTGTTTTAAAGGTTGAGTAAAAAATAACTGGTTTCAAATATATTTTCGAGTTTTTGTTTTTTTTTTGTTTTTTTATTTATAAAGTTGGGCTTTTCTCACAAAGTAAAAGAAGGTTTTATTTTATTGAGTTTTTTTATAAAAAGTGATTTTTTGTTTTTTTAAGGAGATTTAAAAAGGGAATGTTTATGTTTTTTTATTTCGTTTGAAAAGTGAAGTTAGGGTTTTACAAAGGTTTGTTTATTTGTAAATTTTTTGGTTTGGCATATAGTGTTTTGAGCGAATATTGTGTTTTTATGAAGGTACATATTAAATATCATATTTTTTTGAGGGATAATATGGAGGGGAGCCTCATGCAATAAGGAAAACAATTATAAGGCAGAAGAAAGACAACCGCTATGGGTTGCAAAATGTGATTGAAGCAAATTAAGAAAAGGAATCGAAAAGAAAAGGCAAGGACTATTGCCATATTTAGCGAAGTTCAAGGCACATCTGAGGAACTAAGAAGTCTTGCAGAAGACAGAGGAGAGATCAAGGGTGATTGACGTAGCTTGGATTTGCTACCACCTCCTATGTTTACTGATAAATATTTTGATCTTAGGGTTATCAAAATGCTAACTTTTCTTCGAGTTAAAGAGCTAATTAAGTATTAGTCTAATAACTCATATGATGAAGTATATGATGCTTTAACATTGGATTTTATAAAACAGGCATTAGACGAGAAGTTTTTGTGAAAAGTCACAAAAGCGACATTTTCCAAAGAAGCATGGAAGATCTTGGAAGCATAATTTGGTGCAAAGGGGAGTGACATGCAACAACAAGATGTGTCACAATTTGTTAAGTCAACTGCAGATCTGAGAATAGATGAGAAAGACTCTAGGAAGAAAACAAAGCTTGGAGAATCCCACTCAAAAGTGGATGATGGTCATGAACAATATAAAATTGAAACTCATTATGTAGACATGCATATGGATGAAAAATATGCAACACAAATTGCAAAGAGAGAAACTAAAGCTCCTGCATGTGAAAAATAACAAGAGCATATAAATGCTCAAGGACTCTACTATAACGTGCATGGTGCAAATGATGGTGAATCCCACTGTGATGAAAAACATGTGAATGATGACTGCAAAGTGAGATGTGCATGTGTGAATCCAACTGCAACTGATGAATTTGGTGAAGTTGAATTTGTTAATGAGCACATGCATGCAAGGATAACCCACCATATGGTGAATGAAAATTATCTTAATGTTAACTTTGAAGAAGATAATTTAACTAGTGATGAGTTGATTCGAATTGGATCCTTAAACATTTTTCATGACTGTTTCAAATTATGTCAGATCAAATCTTATGAATAACAAAGCTTATCAGAAATGACCTCTGGATAATGGCAATTGTGGCTAGCACGGAATAACAAGGACCCTCAGTCAAAGCGCGCTGACCGTTGGCCCATGGAAACCGTGCATGGATGCAAATTGGCAAATGGGAAGCCCATATCCAGAAACAGAGGTAGTTTCTGTTGAGCCACTAATTACCTATCGTAGGGCAAAACACTCAAAGAAGGAAATCGCCGAGCGCTCAATCACGAGGAAAACAGGGAAACCATGAGGGAAGCATCAGAAGACGGGTCCCACGCCCAAAACCGGCAGGATATCGCGTGCACTTCGAGCATTAAGAAGGTTTGACCGAGTTTATGGCAATGCCATACAATAAGCGATGCGTGTCCAGCAGATGAGAGAGAAAACTACTTGCATCGCGTGAGTAACGGTCGAGCAACTTACCCGTTCGATATAAACAGAGATCGTAGGATCTGGAGGCTCCAGATCAACGGCGGAGGATCAACCCGATGGATGACCAAATTTAAGGGGGAAATAGACTGAGGTACATAAAGAGTTGAGATCTGACATGACCGTTGAGCTGGCAGAAGAACCAGTTTCGTGGGCAAATCCTGGAATAATGGAAATAACCATTGTTCAAATAAAACTGGCACTCAATCCTTAAGGTGACAAGTGGCTACCTCTTTGTGCAACGTTCCATAGCGATGATGACGCAGAGCAGGGGAACTCCAGCGGACAGAGGCAGGTGAACCAGAGAGCCAGGAATGTTAAACACACATAGGAAGCAAAGGAATCTGAAAGATAAAACATGAGAAAACATTTTTTATTAACAAGAGATATACATTTATAGTACATGGTTTGACCGTTGGGTTTCACATCCCAAGGTCTCTTGGACTCCTTTTGTCTGTTCGGCTTCCACACTAACCCATTGAGGATTAGGTGTTCAACATTCCCCCCTTAATCTGAAGGGTTATGTATGAGTCCAAGAAGAGAGTTGTAATACAAAATGTGCAAAAATGCAGGGTAGCACTAGGCTGAATGTGCTCTCTGAAATGTTGGTATAAAGGGTGGTGGTTTAAGGATGACCACCAACATTGGAATGCTTAGTGAAGTTCCCGGAAGAGTTCCAAAACTGACAAGAAGCCGAAGTCTTTTGCTAGAGGAAGTGCTCCTATTTTTTTGAAGAGGGAAACCTTCAACCATGAAAGGGAGGTCTCACCCTGCATAAAAGGGAGAACTTCAACCTGAAAAGCGAAGTCTCAACCTATGATGGTTTAAAGATGACCAACAACTCTGGAATGCTTAATGCAATTCCTAGAACTCTTCTAAATCTGGTGAGAAGATGAAGTCTTCTGCTAAAGGAAGTGTTCTCAATTTTGTTCCTGGAATTCCTCCGAAACTGGTAAGAAGCTAAAGTCTTCTGTTGGAGGAAGTGTCCCAGGTTACTAACTAAAGGCATGCTCAGGGGCATCTTTGTTTCTGGCTACAACACTGAATCTGGTATGGCAGGTTGTGGCTCAGGCTTGCTTAATGTGGCTTTGAAGCTTGTAGATGACCATCATTTCCCCCCCTGTCAGATACAAGGTAAGATGATGGAGAAAACTCAACTGCAAGACTGTTCAATAGTCTAGAACAAGTTCTAACATGTGATTGGAATATCTTCTTGGCTGTTGATGCCCATTTCCAAGAAGCGATCCATCCAATATGAATCGTTGTTCTTGCACGACGTTTGTTTCTGAAGCATCTGTGTGAAGAATGGGTGGTTTTATGATAGTGCTTACATGGATGAAGATCAAAACAATGATCTTTCAAGGCCAGCTCGATAAAAATGTTGGCATTTCACAATCTGTTATTGTTTTTGTTGTTGTGGAAGAGGGGCATAATCTGGAACAGCTGGAGGTGAACTGTCATGAAGAATAGATGGAGATGAGTCATCCTCAATAAATCCAACAGTTTGAAATTGAATTGGCTTGGAGTAGTTTGGAATATGAAAGGACAAGTCCTTGTCATATCTAAGACCGTTATGTGCTTGTTATGGACAAGCTATTCCCAAGGTCTCATGATGGGCTTGGGAAGTGTAGACTAAGTCTTTTCATCTGCATCTACAACTGCTACTTTATGGGATTCTGTTTCAATCTTCTGAACAAAAACAGGTTTAGAATGATGACTCCTTTGTTTTAATTCTTCTTTTTGTAGCTGAGTTTTGAGTTGCAAAAATTCTATTTTCTCTTGTGCATTTTGCAAACAAATTCTAATGTCAACCAAAGAGGATTTGTTGATTTTTACTGTGTCATTAGTAGTAGACTTATCATAATTTTCAAAAATTCTAATACTTCATAAGATTTCCCCATTTTCTCCAGTTCAAAAGTGCCAAGAAAAATGCAGAATAATGACAACAATTTTAAGCACTTGAATTCTCTGGAAAGAAATATGTAGACACTTGCAGCAAGGTCGATATAAAACAATCTTGTCCCCTTTGAAATAATTCCCTTCCTCCTTAATTTAATGGCTTCATATTTCGAGTATTTGAAGTAACTTGAAAGCACTTCAAGTTAGCACACGTTGGAATTTATACATGTATTTGTCCTTTACTGTATTGCGATGTTGAAAACAACAACCAAAACGCTCATAAATCTGAATTGTTGTTGCAAACAAATAGCAGACAATCTGGTGCATATAATGTTGATATCACTCCAAAAATTAAAACAAACTTCTCATTAGAATCTGTTGAGAAAACAAATTTGTTTGTTGCACAAAAAATTATGCCCAAACTGCACAACAAGAACAAGAAAATTGAACAAGCAACAACTCTAAATTGAATTGGAGCAACTTCATTAATATGCCAATAGCTCACTATCCCAACTTCCCTCAAACAAATGAAGTCCTTGTTCTTTCAGATTATCTTCTGTGTTAGATCACCGAATCATATCACATGTCTCAAATTATTTGCACAATGGTCATGGGTTCAACGCATCAATAGTTCAATACAACACCATTCCAACATCTGGTGACTGAAATGAATTGCATGAAGGAGACATCATACGGAGATTGAGTATCAAAAACTTCTAATGCATTGGATGCATGCTGTAACAAAAACTTCTGCTGCAAAATTTTACTCTTAATGGGAAAAAATATAATTCTGATATGATTGGTCAGCAAATTCAACTGGACAGCAAATGTCAATACCTGAAACTATAAAACTGTACAGCACACTGAACTGTAAGCAACTACTCTTAAAAACAACTGTACAAGAATTAACATGTTTATGTTTTCATCAAACATAAAATGTTATCTAGCAACTCCCTTTGACTGCATTCAACATGTTCAACGCCAATTCAACGTAATAATCAAAAACTAATCAGCATTAAAGAACACATATAAATATATGGGTAGTGTTAAACAACACATATGGACAGTGCTCTGAGTGTTAATGGACAACGATCCGAGTGTAAGACAGCAATGTAAGACAACACAAACATTCAATTGACAACATTTATCAGATTGTGCATTTGTCACTTACTACAGCTGTAGGAAGTTGGAAAAACTTTCAATTCCTTCAACATTCAACAAAACCAAACCAAGTAAACCACTTGACTTAAGTGAATTAAGCTACCTCCAAGAAGTGACCATGACAACCGAATGGAGAGATTGAGAGCAATTTCTCCATGAAGTTGGAAACTCTTTCACATTTCAAACGTTTCTCACACTAAACCAAACCCAAAAAAGTCAACTGAATGTATCTATACTCAACTCTGCATGGTGATAGGACTCTATTTACAAATGAAATAGCGAGCATGTTGTTGGTCTTTGACATAGCCAATCGGGGTGCGACTTTCCCCGAGAACCAAAAGAAAGTTACAGCACAAAAAAACCCAGTAGTTCGATCATTTTCTTTTAGGAAAAATGGTAACCTGTGGACGCCCAAAGTGGCCAAAACATAGGCTAAGAGGACTTGTTCTCAGGAACATCTCTACAAAACGAGGAAAGCGCGTGGAGGGCTCTGCGCAGACAAACAAGGGTTACACCATCACTGGAGATCGACATCAAGGAGAGGCCGCATGAGGAGCCACGCTACCCTTACTACATACGGTAACCCCGAACTGCTACCAAACACAGAGATATATGGCT